>JBBPCX010000040.1:9063735-9094116 GCA_037974365.1 Hydrocynus forskahlii | reverse complement strand
AGAACACCTGTTAATTAAATACCATTCCAGGTCGATTCCTCATGAATCTGATTGAAAAAATGCCAAGAGTGTGCAAAACTGTCATCAGAGCAACAGCTGATGTTTTCAATATTAATCTACAATGTAGCCAGTAATAAAAACAAAGGAAATCACTGAATGAGAAGGTGTGTCCAAACTTTTGACTGGTAGTGTATAGTGCAACAAACGTAAGACATTTGAAACAAACAAAGCAGTGCAAATAAGAAGTATGAAATAAGGTAAGGGTGAGACTGTCCTGAGTGTGTGTACAGCTCACGGTGCAATGTATATAAATATAAGTAAAATAAAATGTGCAACAGTGAAAAAGCTGTGCAATAAGTATGACCAGTTTAGCCAGTATGGCCGGTGTAAACAGTATAACAGTATAAAACAGTATGAAACAAGTGAAAATAGCAGCTTGAGTATACATTCTTAAAGGTTTGTGCGTTTTTAAAGAGTTGTGTAAACAGTATGACAGAAAAGACCATATATCCAGTATATAAACAATATAACCAGTATACACAGTATACACAGTACAACAGTACCAAGTATATATAGCAGCTTAAGTACAGATACCTTTGTGCATTGTGAGGACTGGTACAGGTAAGGATCGGGTCACATGATCTACATTTACTTTTCTTGCCTTCGTATTGAAGCATCAAATAATCAAATTTATTCCCTCTTCCTAAATGTAGCTCAGCTGTGTTCAGAGGCTGGAGCTATGTAACTAACAAGAAATGGTTTAGGAGCCCACCAATTCATACTGTGCAAAGTACCCTCAAATCTGTACAAAATGTATGTTATAGCACCAGTAGTTGTCATGCTGAAGCCTTTCCATGCCTTTGTCCATTTTACAGATAACATATAGATGTCATACAGTGTCAGAAACCATATAAGCTAGTCTATTTGAGATCACTTCCCAACCTGATGTGGACTGAGGCAAGTGTGTGATTGAATCCGTTTTAATTCAGTAATTCTAAGAAAGTAAATAAAATGCATGCTCAGACTTACTACACAGAGGTAGCCGGAGCCTGGGGTAGTGTCTAGGCCGAGCAGGAGTCTTGCAATAGGGATCATGTAGTCCTTCACAAAGGACTAAAGAAAGGTAGAAAAGCAAAGTTCACAAATCACACAAGGGACCATCCAGAGAGCATGCCAAATCAATACTGCTTCTGTCTGAATCTTCTGCCGGAGGACAATAACAAGCACTCAACCTGAAGCCTGCCAGAGGCATAGGACCTCTGCCAGCGTGGACAGAAAAAAATAAAATAACGTATATTTATGTACATTTGCTGAAGGTGCCTGAGTTATAAAAAAAACTCTTACTACTCTGTGTACCACTTAATGAAACACAAATGAAGACAACCAATCAGACATTACTAGCACTGGCCTTTATCACGCTATGTCCTGCTGTTAACACAGCGTTTTCTTTTTTTAATGCAGCCCGAGAATGTTCAAATGCAGAGCACTGTTCAGGAGAGATAGGCCTGGTGGTGTTGTGTGCTGAAGAAAAAAAAGAAACATAGCCCACCTGGTAGAGAAGTGTATCCAGCATGCTGATACTGAACACCCTGCCAGCAGCGAAAGGGAGGCGGAACATGAAGGCAAGATTGGAGCCCTTATCTCTCTCTATCTGAAAAACAGCAGAGACACAAAAAAACGCATTACACGTGACATACTCAGTCTGAACAATCTGGCACAAATCACACATTACTATGTTTGGGAGAGCATTTTCTGTTTTTTTGTGTTTTCACCCTCAGTCACTTAGACATGAGGGTTGTTTTGAATGCACTGGATCTTCTTCTGCTGGAAGGTTGAAATACCGTGATTTTATGATGAATTTACCAACAAATCGACATGATGACAACCACTGAGATTCCAAAATCATCCAGATTTTAATATTCAACTTAATTACATCAGTCCATTGTATTTCTGTAGTAATTTAAATAAAGTGCACTCTACTTGTATTTAGTTCAATATGGGCTCTACTTCTACCATTTATTTTTAACACAATTATGGCTTTTGCATTTTAATGTACTGTTACTGTGGTTGCATTTTCACGTCCAATGGGGCTCCATTGGGAATGGGAAGACTTTGGCCTCAGCCTTGTTTGCTGTATAAATAACTTAGATAAATAAATAATCTGCAGAGCAGGGAAAATATGGATTGTTAGTGAAGATGTTTCACCTTCTCTAGTTTGGAGAGAGCCAGGGAGTAGCAGTCTTTGGCTCGAAACTGCATGAATCTCATATTAGAGGGATGCGTTAACTCCGTGATAATACTGAGACTGGGAAATAACCTAGAGACAATGAGAAAGAAACAGGGACATGTTGAAAATGTTTAAAATGTCTGTATACTAGTATTACCAATACGTTTTGACCATAATGCTCTATTCTTCTTTGATTTTTTTTCCATTGTAAATCTTCAGAGGTGTTAGAGATCTTTTCTACCTGGTTATGGGGCTGAAGACGATTTCTTACCTAAACATGGTCTGAACATTGACTATAGTTTTAGCATCTGCCATGTAGTCTTCTTCCGCACTCATAGTGCTCTCCTTATCCACCACCACCAGATTATCAGCATAGATAATACCACACTGAAGTAAATTATCCAAACTGCAAAAAAAACAAAAAAAACAATTCAACACACATAGTAAAGGTATCAAAGTGGTGAAATTACCCATATGGTATTACACCATATTATACCATGTGCTGGTCTCTTCAGTTTCTTGCTGTTGCCCACTATGCTATCCAATCACTAGATATAAATGAGTTATATTTTATTATAATAAGTCACAATAATGAAAACCTGTTCAGCTGAGTTATTACTTCTTATCAGCAACTGACAGTATGTTTGGCTGCTGTTATGAATCACATTCCTTAACAGTTTCATTGTCCAAGTGATATATATAAGCGTAGCCCTGGTTCCCACATATGCTGAGGGACTCCAGGTTGCTGAAAACTTCTCAGGGTGGTATTTAAAATAAATTCATACTTCAGTGTTATCTTGACTTTTGCATTTGTCTTGGAACCATTTAAGCATAAGCTTTTACATTAAAATCTCTTTCAGATTCTGAAAAACATTTTTGACTGGTACAATAAGTGGACAAAAGTATTGGGACACACCTGTTTTTCAGGGTTTGGGCTAGCGTCCTTACTTCCTCACCTCCTTACTTCCAATGAAGGGAATACTTAATTCTCCAGCACACCAGGATATTATGGACAACGCCATGTTTCCAACTTTGTAGACACAGTTCGGGGAAGAACCTTTTCTATTCCAGCATGACTGTGCCCCAGTGCACAAAGCAAGGTCCATAAAGACATGGCTGGATGAGTTCAGTGTGGAAGAACTTGACTGGCCCGCACAGAGTCCTGACCTCAACCCCATCCAACACCTTTGGGATGAACTGGAATGGAGACTGTGAGCCAGACCTTCTCATCCAACATCAGTGTCTGATCTCAAAAATGCTCTACAGAATGAATGAGCACAGATTCCCACAGAAACTCCAAAATCTTGTGGAAAGCCTTCCAAGAAGAAGATTGGAAGCTGTTATAGCAATAAAAGGGGGAACTTCTCCATATTAAATTACTGTATTTGAATGCAATGTCATTAATGTCCCTGTTGGTGTGATGGCCAGGCACCCCAATACTTTTGTCCATATAGTGTATATCATGCCTGTGTGTGTGTCATGGGACAGACAAACAGAACACCTACTTGTCTATGGTGCCGGCCATGAAGTAGACCATAGGGAAACAGCAGATGGCTTCCAGAAAATGATTATCTGGCCTGGAGGAAGAAAAAGAGCAGCCTGAACAATGTGGTCCTTCCGCTGTCCTCCCCTACACTATGTCTGTGACCAGCAGCGCCTCGCTTTGATGGAATGGCACTGCAAAACTTCCCCCGATTATAACCTGTGTGAACTTCAGTCGCCCCTGCTGCAAATGGGTTTAAACAACTTTCGGCTGTTGCCATGGGAACATTGCCAGGGCAGAATAGAGGGAGGAGAAACCTTGTGGACCTCAAGAGCTTTTCTGAGAGTCTGAAACTTAATGAGCATGAGCGTTCGAATTTACATCAGAAATGACAGATGAGTGTGAAAAAAACACTGTGATGAGGGCGCTGAGTGCAGTGGAGCTGCAATCCATAACATTCATCTCATTTATTGTCTCAGCGTGCAGAAAACACTGACACATCTTGTTGCTGCAACTGACTGAAAGTGCCTGGATAAGTGGCTATTATAAACAACAGTCAAAAAGTCCAAGTCAAAGACTACTGTCTAGTTCAGAGCACTTTTTCCTTTTTTCCTATTCCACTTGTACAGTTTTGCACTGGCAAATTAAGCTGAGCAAGTTTTCTTACGGATTATCTAGCAGCAGCACGATGGGGTTGAGCTCCTTCCTGGGTCTGTAGTAGGCACGCAGTGGAACAATGAAGTTGTACAGGCCGTTTCCTGCCGTTTCAGCAGAAACGATGATCAGCTTGTTCTTGAAGCCGTATGCCTTGGCGTCCTCAAAACTGTTATGCCGGCAACCCTGAGGGAAAGGCATGGTAAAATCAAACCCTGCCTGGTAAGCTTACACACAGATGTAATATTTAAGATTTTGAGAATTGTGTACTTCATATAGCCAAAATGATTAATATTTCATGAATAAGATATACATAATAATATGAATAATATATCCACAGCTTACATCTTTAACTCTGTACTTTCTACACAAAAAGCGAACATTTCTGCCATTTTAAAATACTCTTTTATTGATGTGGTGCCAGTGTGATGTATTTATTTGTACACAAATAGTGTGTATGTCGAACACTGCACCAGGGTCTTTTTTCAAAAACCGCTTTATATTTATAGGGTTTTTATATATTTTATAAGGTTTGTTAGCTGGTTGGTTAGTTTTGGAATGTGAAGATGCTGCTGGTCCATATGTGGCTGTGATGGTCCTGGAAAAGTTTTTTTTCTGTGATGAGCTCTTGGTTTATTCCACAATTGAAATGCTTAGCTATAGCTTGAAAGGCTATAGCTACAATTATGAATTCTGAATAAGTCATATAGTAAGTTTACTTTTTGTGTATGTTTTGTTTTTTTTGTTTTTTTTTGGTTGGGCCAATGACAAAAGTGGACGAACAGCTGTGCAGAATGTGTTTACTATTGACACTCACATGACTTTTGTCTGGGACACTGAGGTAGAGGAAACCCACACCAGCAGGATCTCACTAATGCAAGTATGTTTGTGATAACAAATTTTATGTACATGAAATAAAAAGTGTGCTGTTTTAAACTGCTGCCCTGTGATGGACCCTGGTTAAGCATAGGCAGCGCAGATTAAGTCTAAAAGTTAATGAATGCTATAAATTGCGGGTTTATGTTTACTTGATTTATTTGCTATGTTCTCTAGAACTTCTCTAGAACAACTCACACTGATTTTTCATTTTCCTGAAGGCCTTTTTTCATTCATTTATTCCCATGTTGTCTTTCTTGCTGTCACACAACATCCATAGTGGTTGAATTTTTCTCCCCTTCGCACGTTTCTCATTGTAGTTTTAAATGTTTTGTGTGTTTCCTCCTTTTAGCAAATGGACAGAAAACCATCAAAAACATCTGCTAAACACCAGTGTGTGTCATATGTGCCTGCAAGCAATTCTTTTTGACTGCCAGTGTATATAAAGTGAAAGTTATGTTGACATCTGCACCTACAGTAATTTCCTTGTACATCTTGTGCTCACTGAATGAAGAGGATTCTGCTTTTGATTCTATTCCCACTGGTTTTTGATTTATTCATACACCTGTGAAAAAATGTGTGGACTAACTCGGCTCACCTTGTCTAGCCGCAGACAGCAAAATGGAGCCTTCTCTTGTAAAAGGTGGCAAAGGGTCGGCGAACTCCCAATGTATGGAGAATTTGGGGGATAACCTTTTACATATCTGACCGACAGAAAGGAAAGCACAAGAAGTTAAAAAGAATGTGTTAGTGACAGAAAAAAAATTCTATACTGACCAGCCGAACTCATGAAATATCTGACACCCTTGTATAGAATTTAATGTAATTAACCTGGCTAATTCCACTAATGAAGGTCTTTGGGTGCATACTGTCATGAAAACATATTTTTGTTTTTGCTTTTATCCCAGAATAGTTTTATTAATAATTTTCAAAATAATAACTGAATAATAAGGCTTTAGTATGATAGTGACTATGTAAACATTAAGGCCCACTTAGAATCGAACTGTTAGGAAAAATTCCAACGGGATACACATGGGCTAAATGTCTTTTTTGAATCCAATTGTAATTATCAGGGAGTCAGTTTGCCACTAGAGAGCACTATTGGCCCACTAAATGAATTCTGAGACGCAGCAGGGCACAGGTTTGTGTGATCCCAATCCTTCAATCAGAGAGCAGTGAAAAGCTCAGGCTGCATCATGACTCCAGCAAGAGAGCCGCCTGCGGCGTGCGACTCAATGGGGCTCCATAAGAGCCTTGCTTGGAACACTTTTATCAATAGTGCACCGTAATTGTATGTGTGCATGTGTGTGTGTGCATGTGTGTGTGTGCGTGTGTGTGTGCGCGTTTGACGCACACTGACCCTGCTTGAGGTAAGCCCACGCTGTGAGAGCTGTGCAGCGTGACTGCCGCAGTGAGGGTTTCTATTATGACTCTATCATGTTTTAAGTCCTGCAGTGTTTTGCCTGTATGAGCAAAAATGCAATTTGCCATGTTCGACAAAAACAAAGAAATGGAGACAATCAAAGAGTAAAAGGACGAAGATGCTTGGTGACATAACAAGAAACTGGTTCTGCATAATAAATAATAGCAGGGAGATGTCCTCATTTGGCTGATACTGAGGCATCAGCACAGTTTCGTCAGTTACTATTTATTCCAGTTGCTCTCTTTCATCTCTGTACTGCATCTAAAGAGTTCACAGGTAATAAAAAAAAGGTAAAAAAAAAAAACACTGTGATGCACTAAAATGAAAATTCAGGATAAACAGATGAATGGGAAATAATTGTGTTTTTGAATAAATATATATATCTACAGATAACAATTATTTATAATTGAATAATTACAGATAATAAATCTATCGACTATTCTTTATGATCTTATGGTGCAACAAAACAACAGAAGCCATATCGCCTCCAACTCTCTCTGCAATGCATTGCAGTCTGTTGTAATGACTTTGTGTATGAACATCATAAAACATTTTTATAGAAAACAAGTCTCAGATATTCTTAGAATGTCATTGACTTTGTTGGTTTATCATAGCAATCACAAAAAGTTGGAATTTAGTTGGGAAGCAGCAACATTTTCATCCCTAAACAATTTAAGAAAACCCTTTATTAGTCCCACAGGTATGAAATTTGCATTGTTACAGCAGCAAAGTGGACAGAACAAGAGAAGAGAGTAGAAGCAGCATAATCAGCTGGTGGCCTAGTGGTTAGGGCATTCGCTGTACGATCAGGAAGCCATGGGCTCAAATCCCAAGACTGCTAAGCACCTCTGAGATACCCTGAGCAATGTACTGCTCCCTGTGCGCTGTCTGCCTGCTGCTTCACTTGGTAAATGATTAAATGCAGAGGAAGAATTTCGTGCTTTTCGTGTGTGTATGTATATATATATGGATAAAAACAGCCAAAAATAGCACTTTTCAGATCAAATGCACCACCACGTCATCCCTCTCTGAAAACCTTTTCTTTACTCACTCTGGTACAGGCACTCCTTCCTCATCAGACTGGTTGGTCTCATCCTCTGATGGGTCACTGAGGAGGTCGCAGGGCAGGATGGCGGAGGAGTCGGCCAGTTCCAGCACAGGTGCGATGCTGGGCCTTCGGCTGCCTGCGCCGTTCTCCGTGGGCAAGGTCAGCTTGCTGCTGTCGGCTGGGGGGTCCGGGTTTTGCAGGTCAATGGCCACTGTGCCTGTGGTGGGACACACTGAGAGACCGTGAGGCCGCGGGCACACGGGACAGAGAGACAGGGACAGGAGAGGGAGAGGCGAGACAGAATCTGCCCCACTACTGCTTTCTGTAAGGACATACAGAAAGATGATGAGGAACACAAACGGGAAAAAAAGGGAGGGGAAGCGTCAGATGGGTTTTCTGCGGCTGAAATTAAGCGTGAAATTGAGACTCGCTACTAAATACTTCTGACTGTGTGAATCACACTTTTCAAGGGCTCTGCAACTGAACTCAGCATGTGGAGAAGTGAAAATATTGCCATATTCATAACTTGAATTCTTAACTTCTAAAACATGCAAAAAGAGAAATCTATATATATTGTTTCTCAATCCTGTTCCCTGCCTCCAACACACCTGACTTCCCGGGTTGAAGTGGGTGTGTTAGAGCAGGAAAAAACACTAAAGTGTGTAAGGTAGTGGTACAGGACTGTTGACTGAGACCTTTCTATGTACAACCAATCGACCTATCCTGAAGTGATGTAGCTACTGTTGAAAGGTTGAAGAAGCCCTAAAGAATGGACCCGAAAAGCATATTCAACTTACCGATAAATTGTATCACATTTTGTCAAAATAAATGCCTGTTCAGACACACCTGGTTCAACTCATCTCTCAATTACCAGGATTTTTGGTCATGCTCGGCCTTCCAGGACCAGAGTTGTGTTGCCCAGTTTAGAGTTTCTACTTTTAAGCTAGTTGTTCTTAGTGTTGATTTTCCAGTTTCGAATGAAACCCTACTGTGCTGTACTATGTTATTGAAGCAGAAAGACATCCAGTTGAAAATGACAATGATAATGTTAGCTCTGTCACAACAAGAAAATCTTTTTATGTCGTTTCACAAATGAAATGAATTCTAAATTCAGGTATTTTGACATAATACTTGTCAGAAAAAGTGTGACACAACGTCTCATTGGGTTAAATGTAGTGTCTGGAAGGCTTGCCCAACCTTGCAACAGTAGCTATGAATAAAAACATTTGTGGACGGAGCGCGGATTCATCCTTTGAATTAGTTTCACGCAGAAAGCTGGTCACTGCTGAAATGACAAGCAAACTCAAAAAAGATCGAGAATTGCTTAAATCGGAGAAAAAGAAACAGTTTGTGTAAATGTAAACATTTACTCTGACATTGTAGTCCAGCGGCTCTCAGTCACTGTTCCAGAAACCTCATTCCCTGTATTTTTTTTTTTTGCCTGTTGTTGATAGCAGCTGAGTCAACAGCAGCTCTGAGAGGAAAACAGATCAACACCAAAATGTGGAGTTTAAGTCTGTGACTGAGGAGCACTGTCGTAAACCAATGTCTCATGGGTTCATCCCATCTCTAATGCTAGGGAAGCCGCATGCACAGACTTACCATATGAAGTAGACTGATCAACTTTACCAAATCAAAGAAAAAGAAACAACATCAGCCCAGGTGCAACAAAAGCCCTCACCATCAGACCACCCATGCAATTCCAATATTTCAAGCACATGTAAATACACCACAGAAAATACACACACTCATGGGTTAATTCACTATATAGCAAACAAATAAACTGCTCTTTTGTTTTGGGATTTTATTCACTCCTTTATGGGCACACGTGTTTCTAAAGCAGAACAAGTTAAGCCTCCAGCAGGACTGTTAGTTTTCAGCTTTTTTAGGAAAACATGGCTTTGAATTCACTGCATGCATAATAATCACAATCTCCCTCACTTTGCTGGTACAAACACATGTGTAATCATCCTAATTAGCCAATAAGTCAGTGTCAGGACAGAAATATGGCGCGCTGCAGATGGACAACTGGTACATGCCGACGGCTCTGCGCAGACCCAGCATGTTGCGCTGATACTGGCAAATTAGAGCTTTGAGAATTAACCAAGAACAAACTGCACTGATTGCATTCACTTTGAAGGGGCTGTGTTTAAGTCTGGTGAAGTGCCAGTGCCACCATCATCTGTCTAAATCTTGCACACTGTAATTAGAGTGGTCTCTCTTTGGGGAAAATAGCTGCACCTGTGGGCGTTAAATTGCGCCGCTATTCCTCTCCCCTGGCACCTGATTATGGTACGCCCCACTGGAGGAGACTGGGCACTTATTTGCATGCTATGGGCTCGCTACTCACCCATACTGGCTATGATGCTCTGCACGGGCAGGCGCGAGGGGGCGTCGTACAGGCCTGTGACTGGCAAACCCTTGCTGTGCTTCTCCTCCTGTTTAAAGATGAAGGCGGAGTTCTCCTCCTTGGTGATATTGATGTAGTAGCAGGTGTCCGTGGCAGCCATGATGTGGCGGGGGCCGGGGTTCAGCAGAATGCTCTTATTGTCCTCTCTCTTTACGCCAATTAGGCAAACTCCATATCTGAGAGAGTCCGCACACACAGAATGGCTTTAGGAGTAGTTTCAGTGGTTTTAACATACAGTTGTATGCAAAGGACATCACTGGTCAAACTGAAAATTACACGTTTTTTTTTTTTTTAGTGCACTGTTGGTGCTAGTTTCTAAGTTGATCATATTGGAAAAATAATCATGTAATTTAGACAGGGCACTTCTTGTATTTTATATCCAATTCATCAAATTCAACACCTGAACATTAAGCATGTAGTTTGATGTTTTATGTTCTCTGTAGAAGTACTTTCCTCTTAGATTCATATTAGGGTAAAACTGACAGACATGGATGTTTCCTTCATCATTACGATACATATATCTATATATATATATATATATATATATATATAGATATGTATAGCCATATGTCATACTGGCAAACCAACTTAAACAGGAACACTCATTTTTTGTTATATGTGCAGTACATCTATCAGGAACATGGGAAATGCCTGTGGCTGGGGCTCAAGGATCAAATGTACAGGTTAAATGCTTTAGTATGAGAATGAACAGCATTGTTGTAGTGCGGACCAAGAACAGGAACCAAATGGCAGCACTGACAATCCATGTTCACTCACTTCTTATGCGCATGGAAGGAGGCATAGGTGAAGCTCTTCCCATCGTACTCCCCGAAGAACTTGCTGTCTGCCAGACGGATGTGGTAGACCTCATTACCTGAGCAGCGACCGTAGGTTCTCTGCCACTGTTCTGGAGACATCTGGCCCTCCCTGAATAAAAAACACAAAACGAGTTCACACAAAAGAACAACAGACTAGAACAGGAGCAGGGCACTGTTTCCTACAGTTCACGACAGGGCTGTATGACCAAAGGTATCATCACAAAATATACAAGGATGGGACAATTTATAAGGTAAACTACCTTGTTTCTTCACTAATTGTTCTCAGTAATTGCACTTTGTTATTGCACCTTGTATTGTTTCTGTTATTGCACTTTGTAGTTTACCATTACAGACTTTTCTCTATCTGTTTCTCTGCATCATTTGTTATCCCCCCTTTACTATTTGGCTTGTGGCTCATTGTCAGCACAGTGACATGACACTGACATGGTAATGGCTTGTTATTGTGTATGTGTGTGTGTGCGTGTGTCTCAGCTGGGCTGAAAATAAAGTGGCCCCTAAAAGTCACGCATGAACACACCACAGCACAGTACACAGTGTGAACTTCGTTCTCTGTATTTAACCCATTTACCAAGTGAAGCGGAGGGCAACCACCAACAGGGGGCACCAGGGGAACAGTGTGTGGGAATGGTCCCTTGCTCAAGGGTACATCAGTTGTGCCACTGGCAGTCCTAGGATTCAAACCCATGACCTTCTGAGTGCAGGGGTAACTCCCTAACCACTAGGCCGCCAACTGCCTAGCTCGCAAATCAAAAATATCCAGCCAACAATGGCCAGAAATTGACTACTGTCACTGTGAGGATGACCAAAGGTGTAACATCATAAGAACTATTATCAATAACTTTACATCAAGTAACTTTACAGTGTGGACCAACAGTGGACAGTAAGTGGACACTGTTTAGAAATTCCAGTTAGACACTTTTTAAGATATACTCTGTGCAGCTAAACTACCACCAAATAAGTGCACCAAATAAGTCAGTGGAGCTGATAAAATAGACAATGGGTGTAAAAACAGTATAGATGTAATTCAGTGTCAATAATTACTTTTCTAATTTCTATTAGCATTATATTCATTTAAATATATGAAAGTCAGAACAATATTTTGAACCCTGAAGAGAACAAAACGCTTATTCTACTAGACATCAGATACAAATCTAAAATGATTCTACATTTTCTACAGAAAATTGCACTTTTATTGGGCTTTTCTTTCAACTGTCTTTAAAAGAAAGAAAATAGCTTAAATGCTTTTACAAATATCTCATATGTGCATTAACAATATCAACATCAAATTTGATTTGGATAATTACATCATTACATTAGTACATAATTGCTTTAGTCTTTCATTGAAAGTAAATGGTTCTTCCAAAATATTACTTTTAGTCAGGAGAAGTCACCATCAGGGAAATGAATTACGCTTGTTCCCACGGTCACGATATCATTTAGGGGGTGATGTATCTGCAACTTCTGGTGAGCAACAAATCACATTAAATCTGAAAACTGAACCACCAGTCCGTCAATGGTCTTCTACCATTCATCTTGCAAATCCTCTTGCTTATAAATACTGAGACTCAGAAAACTAAAAAAGTGAGTTAGGCATGAAGAGTCATCACTATTCTGTATATGTTTTAATCTAATTACCTTGTAGAAAGCAGTTTACTGCAGACTCAAATCTATATACAATCAGCATTTAAATGTATTATTTCCCCCCAGCTGCAAAAAGCAATGGGAAGGCTATGAATCTGCTCTAAATGCACAGTGGCTAGTAGGTGAAAAAGATCAATCCTCTAATTATGTTTTTCTAGCAGTAAACAGGAAAACAATTTCATCTTCCATTATATGACGTGATGGAGGCCCTTTCAACTTTCAATTAAAATGTTTAGAGTGGCTCTTCCTTTCAGTTCAGTGAAAACATAATGAAGCAGAGGGAGAAAACGGCAAGAACAATCACACTCAGACTAGAGAAAGAGATCAAATCACTACAGAGATACTCACTGTCCGCGCGAAGTGTGGACCAACAGCGTTACCAGGGTGGAAGTGGCTGGACACACGCAGTTCAGAGCCAGCATGGCATACTTGAACTCCTCCTCACACACCACATGATCTATTTGCAGAATTGTAGAATTGTATATAACAACACTCTTGACATTTCAGAATCTATTCAAGTATCATCTGTGAGGCTGAATTCACACATGTAATGAGCAGGGATCTGAAAACACAATGTATTATATTGTATTGTAGGATATTGTATTGCATAGTGGTAGAGTAACTTGGGGCAGGCCTGCAATGAAGACGCACATACACACACAAAATCTTAGTTTTCCCAATGCAATGTATAACACTGAATTGAAAGAGTTTGAATAGCAACAGTTTATGAGAAAAAAAAAAAAACAGAATTACTGAGATTGTCAGTGGAACTTCAATTACTGTCTTGAGTCTTTTAGTATACCTCTCTACCAATTGTGCATGTCTAGTATATTCAATATTTGCCCACTCACAACTGTTCAAGCATGGTAAATAAATGGTGAAACCAGGTATACTGCAATCGTAGGGTTTAAGCCTGGACTCTGGTTAGGCCATGCATGGACATTCACCTTTCTCTCCTTCAGCCACTGTGTGGTCAGTTTGCTGTGTGCTTTGGATTGTTTTCATGTTGGAAGATTAACCTTTTTCCCATTGACAATTTTCTGGCAGAGACAAGCAGGTTTTCCTCAGGAATTTGATGAGATTTTGCCCCATCTATATTTCCTTCTCTCCTGACAGGTGCCCCAGCCCCTGCTGTAGAGAAATACTCCACAATAGGATGCTGCCACCTCCATGCTTTCCTTTAGATATGGTGTTCTTTTGATAGTGAGCTGTATTGGCTTTCTGTCAGATGTACTATTTGGTGCTGAGGCCAACACCTTATTCTACTTGGCCTCAATCAAGATTTAATCTTGGACTGTTCCAGGAATAGCTGTTTTATGCTGAACTAATCAAAATGATTACAGCTGATCACAGGTGGAAGCCAGTTATCCTGGTGTGCAACGGAGAAGGTAATTAGTCACGCCCGTTTGAGTTTATTTTTATTTTTTAGGAGTAGGTGATCATTAATCCATCTCAGTGATTCTGGTTTTTTTTTTACTTTTTTTTTTCTAAACTGTTACTATCAAATATTTCACTGTCAGTTGCAGTTTTGAGCAAATACAAATACAGCAAAACTTGTTTTGTGTGTGTGTGTGTGTGTGTGTGTGTGTGTGTGTGTGTGTGTCCTCATTTCAGGCTGCAAAGCAACAAAATGTGAATATTTCAAAGGGGACAATTCTTTTCTGTACCCACCTGTACATTTTACATGCTTTGATAATTTGTTGGTGGTAGTATTTGTTTGTTGTTGCAGTCCAAAACATTTACATTAGTATAAGTAGCTAGCATCAGTAGGCAACTGAAACTGCTTGTGTGTCATATGCTGCTATAGAAGCCACAATTACAGCCCCTTGTTCAAATACGCTGTTTGTGAGCCTTGTAGAAACTAAGTATGTAACAAATTAGAATTATTGTTAAAGCGTCTTATTAAAGCTTCTGTTAAAGTGTTGTAGGTCAGGTTAGAAAATTTGCCACTTGTTTCACAATGCAAAATATACAACTAGATATCGATATAACTAACAAATACTTGAATATTCTAATTATTTGAGCCAGTTCTACACACATTTCATTATTTAGAAGGCAAAACTTTTGTTTCAAGTATTGTACTTTTATGTTTAATGCTTAAGTAAACTGGCACATTTTAAGACATTTTAAGGCACTCCTTATTTCTTATGTATCAAAAATTATTTGAACTGAAACACTGTTATACTGTGTTAATATGAATTTAAATTAAATTAAATGAAGCAAAAAAATAAAAAACCTGCTAATACAGATATAAACTGTTACACCTTTAAAGGGAAAAATTACTCACCGGCGAACTTAACATGGAATTTGTTCTCTGGTTTGAGAATCTGGACATAGAGAGGGCAATTTGGTGCAAAGTCCTTCACTGCCCAGGCTCTAAGGATAGTCTGATGGTCCTGAAAGTCCAAAAAGAGACAATCTTATCTTTCATTACCTTTACTAAACAAAGATGTTTCCCAACACTATTTGGTCTAGTTCTTTTGCATTTCAAGCCTTTCCTTTGCTAGATTTAGTTTTAATATACTTAAAATACTTTTACAGTCAGCATCACCAAATCTAAGAAATATCACTATTTTTGATGGATTTTGTTTCTTACTGCTCTATTGAAAACACTGAGCTTTACTACTGCAGTATGTGTGTTGCAATGTGAGCAGAAATCTGGATTACAGCTGCAGTGCGGTCCACTTCGTTTCTGCTACTGAGAATGAAGCAGGCCTCTGCATCATCCATCCTGCAGGGAGACAAAATCAATATGATCAGACATTATACAATAACTTCTCATACTTTATTCACCAGCAATCAGTCTGATCAACCTCAGCATCACTTAACATGGTTCCTGTTAATGACTAGTAACGATCAAACACTTATGTTAAGTCCATAATGATGACACTCAAAGGTAAGTATGTTTTTTTAAATAACAACATGACCAGGTTTATCCAGAGGAAAATAACAATTTGTGGCAAAAATGAGTGACACTGCTCCCTTGAGAAAAAACACCAAAACTCTGTTCATTTCCTTGTGTTGTAGTGCATTTACTCAGAACTTTTTTCATTAAATGGTCCAAACATTTATTTTGCATTGCTATAGTTTGCACTATAGTTCAAATAGTCATTGAAAAATAGGGTTTATAGACTAATAAGCTTAGGACTTTAAGGGGATCATCAAATAATAATAATGTCTTTGTGGAAAAAGTTAAAATGAAATATTACTTGGACATTTTCTCAAAAGAATGCAAGTCCAGTTTGCACTGTTTATCTGGATATGGGTCTCATGTGCTCTGTCTGTTGATATCTGGAGAATTTACTGTCTTGTTCTTAAGAGGTATTGTTCTAGTAGGAAAAAGCCAATTTCTCACCATAATGGTGTTCCCCCTTGGGAGGTAATAGAACCCAGTGCAGCACAGCCATAGCATAGGCATCCATCAAAATCCCCAGTGTGCACCAGTTAATGTAGGGGCTGCCAGACGGGGACCCATCCCTAAGACTGATTGTGATTAAGAAGTATTGACAGAGCCAGGAGCAACATCGTTCTCTCTACTTTCCCAAACTCTGGAGATGTCTTGTGTTATACTTCTACATGACCACAGATGTACACTTGAATTGATTTTTGCAGAGCAATGAAGCTTTCTTACTTTCTGAAGCAGACAGTAATTGTGTTGAAGGGAAGACTTTATCAGGAACGCTGCAATTCTTTATGCTTAGGGACGCAAAATAACTTTTTCGTGAAGTGGCCATTTTTTGCCTAAAGTCCATTTGACTGACAGAATTGCGATTGCTTCGTGAATTCATTTTATCTCCAGACTCAAGACATGAATCCAGAATCAATCAATATGCACTAGGAGAGAATGGCGAGCCGGCTGAATGTGATGAGGAATAAACAGTAAATGCTAGTATATGACCTCAGTATTATTATTATTTCAGGAGAGACAGATTTTGGAGGCCTCTTATTGTGCCCATCTGGCTAACCAGCAGTGCACTGGAAACTTAAATGACTTTTTCTGACAGCGTCTGTTTAATAATGCAAACAAAACAAACAGTTGTGACTGTTTAAACTACACTGCCCTTATTTTAGCAGATGTAATAGCCTCTCCAAAAAAATATCAAACACATCCTGGATGCAGCCCAAAGAATCCATTTGCGGCTACTTGAGAGACAATGAGAGACACTCATCATGTTCTCGAGTGTCAGAACACCAGCGGTATGCAGGTCACACCTAAGGAGTTTGCTTAAGCACCATCAATGGAAACAATGACTTCATAAACAGTGTGTCCTCATTCCGACGCACCAGCCACACACCGAATAAGCTACTATCTTTCAAAGGTTTGGAATCAGTCATATCCATTTCATATTGAAAATTCTCTTTTATTTCTCTTAATTATACACAACTTCTGTCATCTAGATTGAGACACTAAAGGGTCTTTTCTAGACATTCTCATTCCAATTTTAATTGTGTTATTGGTTAAAATATGATAATAACAACTGGACTGGTTAAACACTGATATCATTAATTAAAATACAATAATGTTTTTACCAGGAGTGTGTACTTTCAGTATATTCACCCAATAATTAGATTCAGTTTGATTCATGATGCAGAGTTCTTGATTCTATACAGTATTCTCACAATATTTTGAACACAATGTGAAGGAAGAAAAATTATGGCTGAATTCAGTTGTGTACTAATGTAGTAGTGAGGGCTGGAAGACAGGTGGAGTGTGGCGTATGACATGCACGTATTCAACATAGCTGTTTGTTCACAAACCTTGAGATCATAGTCAGAATGCTAATTTTCCAACATGCATTGTCACATAACCACAATACACACTGTCAGACTTTAGAATTGTAATATCCTGATTTTTCTATTAATTATTAAACCACATATATTTACCTTTTATTTTTGAAGAGATGCAGCAGTGTACAATGTGTGAACTAAATGAACACATGCACATACACTAGCACAATTAGTTAATTAGTTATCTATTTAAATAATCAGAATAAAATAAAGTGCTAATTAAAGAAAGAGGTAACTGGATTAACACTTTGAGTCTTGCATTATTATGCTATGTCATATTGGTAGGTGTAGCAGAATAGAGAGCACTCATTTGATACACATCATTTGCATCATCATCAAATTGCACAACAGATCAGCCCAAAGAAAAACTACTAATTGACTGATTGCCAGCTGCACATTTGGACATTTGATATCCACTGTCGAAATACAGAGCATTCTGAATATTAACTTTATAACTTTATTCCTAAAGCTTTGCAGCTTTCGCACTGGTTTATAATGTCACTTAGAAATGATTGGTTGTACTTTACTGAAAGTGTATACATACAAGGCTAACTCTACTCTGTTCTCTCCTTCTTCTCCTTCTTGGCCTTCTTATGTTCTTAGCCATCAGATCTAGTCAAGTTTAAGTAAATTAATTGCCATTTAAGCCATATATACAGAACACAGTGAAACATGACTACATTCCTCCAGGACCATGGTGCAACACAGAAACAAAAACAGAAACACCACAAGTCAGTCATTGGTTTGGGCCCTAAATCCATCTCTGATATGTTTGAAGTATATATTCCTGGTAGGTCTCTTAGATTTGCAGGAGCTGGTCAGCTAGTGGTGAAAAGAGCCAAAACTAAACAGGAACAAACTGCCCATCAGTATCAGATCTGCACCAGCTGTAGCTTTAAAAAGCTGATAGAAACCTAACTATTGTCCTCTGCCTTCTTTAAAATATCTTCACTTCCATCACACTTTTGTCTTTTACTTCTTCCATGTTTTTTACTTCCTACTTCTATTCCTGTAAAGCACATTGGATGAACTATATAAGTAAACTTGACTTGACTTGACAAAACTGCATAAGTGCAGGCAGGACAAAATACGGAGTGCAAAGACAGTAAGAGAAAAAGTGCAAGAAGAACATGGTCATTCTTATACAAATCAAACAGTCATATTTCAGGCATGTATCCTTAGTAGACAGACCAAATTATTACACTTTAGATCTGGGTTTCAAACTGCGAGGTTAATAGTCAAATAATCCTGACAAGCTGCTGGGAACATTACAGCACTTAACATGGAGTTTCTTATAATAGCCTTCAGATACAGTGACTGACCGCCTAGATCAGCCTGTCAAACAGCAGCCTTAGGGGGCTTTCCCGCGACAGGCATCTCAAAAATCAAGTGTTCAAACAGACAGGAAAAATCTGAAGCCTTGGGCTGGCCTGAATACCAAAAACCTCAAATTCAGGAAATGCAAGGGCATAATGATTGGGCCTGCATTAAAAATCAAATCACAGTACGCTGCTTTCAAAAACTGAAGCACTCTAATATCTTCTCATGAATGTCAATCAGTATGCTTTCAGCACACCCATATAATCTCGCCATTTAGCATAACAAAACACTATCTTCTGCTAGACAAGCCCTCTGACTCACTTGGCTCTCATCAGGTCCTGGTCCTTCAGTGCTGAACCTTGCAGATAGATGACTCTCTGAGACCACAGAGGAATCTGCAGCACCCGCCGCACTTGGATGTCCATCTCTGTGGGGCAGAGGATGACCACGTAGTAATCCTATGGAAAAGGAAAGACCCAGTCAAAGGAGTTTAAGGACTCACCATCACTAAACAGAGAATCTTTCACTAATGCCTGGAGAACATTATATATTTAACATTCTACTCAGACATTGTTCAGGATATCCACCAAACCTAGGATGTCCATCGCAGAGGTTTTTCAGACAGAAGCTTTCAAATGCTGGAAACAAATGTCTATTGATGCTGGGCTTAAACAGTGCATCAGGTGCATTGATCTGATGGTGACAGTTCAAATATAATTTTGGTATGTTAGAATCAGTTTCCAAAAATGAGAGGTGTGATTGCGTGGTTGCTGTAAAACCAGTGTTCAGAGACACAAACTTTGGTTTTATGACCAAAAAAAAAGAAGCTGGTGCTTTACCGCTGGACCACTGGGAGGCGTGAACTCACCACCTCTTACCAAGCCATTTATGGTTAAGGATGGCTGAATGCAAGCCGCATTCTCTGGCAGATTATTTTTAATTAAACCATAACAATTACACTATAATGGTTACACACGTCTTCTTTTATAACTGACTTGAGCCTTGGGGTCTTGAAGTCAGTTTATGAGTCTTCTGTGTGTTTTGCTATGCATTTGTTTCTTCACATTACGGCCAGCATTTCTGTGACGTCAAAAAACTTTCTCTCCAACACACATTTTAAAGGCAACTTAAATGTCCTCTCTCCCCATATATTACTGAGCTGACTCAACCACAAAAATTGATTTCTGAAATGATCAATACTTGGTCCCTGGTCAACCGATGAAAAATTTATGAAACATTTATGAAAAAGTGCACTGCAAGGGATATTAACAGATGTTTCAACGTTGCCCATATTTAAAAAACTATAGGAGGAGAATAGGCACCAAATTCAGCTGTAAAAGAGAATAATTATAGTAACAAAAATAAAACTTAAGAATGATAAGAGTGTGATTTAAGAATAATCATATTGCGTATTCAATGTAGTCTCTGAAAAAAATCTAAATTTGGTCAAATTTTTTTATTTCATTATGCACTGAATAACTTCAACTGTGACGGGATTTATATTCACAATGGACTTGGCGTTTCAGGTTGGAAATGTTGCTAATGACTGCTGATGCTGGAACTGCAGCTGCATAATACAACAAAATCTGATTGTTTCACAGACTTACCTGTAGCCTGGGATGAGCATAAAACTCATTGAGAAAGTCCATGAGGAGGTCAATCTTGAGGGAACTGACACACAGTACCACATGTTTCTCAGTCTGAGCACGGTGTCTGCTGTAGTTACCACCAGACTTCTGCCGTTCCATCCACAGATACGCCAGCTCCTCAAACTGACAGCAGCAGAAAGGGGGATTAGCTTCATATCCAAAAGAATAATACTTTCATACAATGTGAAACAGAAATGATTGTGTCGAGGCCTTGCCTTGTTCTGAAATTATTTAAGTAATGTCTAATTTAAGATTTAATAAACCAGTAAACCAGGAAAACACTTGGAGTTTTTAGAGCCTGAATGATATGAAATGAATGAGATGTATGATATGGTCGATACTGATTTTAAGGCGATAAAAATTCTGATAACCAATAATAACAGAAGATTACATTTTATGTTTATATTCTACACTCCAGTAGTTTTAGGTGACTTACTGACCAACTCATTACCATTTCCTAAACTTACACTCAAACAAACAGCAGAAACACACAGTTTAAATTAAACTAAATATTGTGGAGTGCAGAGTGGATGTTTTTCTTTCAATTCTCTTCATAACAAAGTAGTTTGTAGTCATGCTTAAAGCTTGGAAATATTTAACTTGTGAAAATATTTAAACCTGACCGGCCACACAGAGCCCTGACCTCAACCCCATCCATGATATACTGCACATAAACACAGCTAGCATTCTGATTTATTGAAACAATTTGAAAAGATGATGTGGGCCTCCGCAAACAATTGATCGACAATGTACATGAGCAGCTGACTGTCTTTCCCTGTCTTACCTGTAATGGTAGTACCACAAGTGCCACACATATCATGATAACCACCAGGAGCTGTGAGGGCCAGATTCTTGGCGTGACATCTCCATAGCCCACAGTGGAGAAAGTGACAATGCAGAAATAGAGAGAGTCAAAAAGAGAGAGGTTCTTCCCTGCCCGCTCCAGGTGCTGAATCCCACAAGCCCTAAATCAACAAAGAAAAGAAAAGAAAAGAAAAGAAAAGGACACACCATTAAAAAAGTACAGCTCTGCCTTTGCAGTTGCCATTTCCACAGGATGGCAACTCTACTTTCAATCAGATGCAAAATCATGGTACAAACAACCTAGTTAGATTAAGAAAGCCTGATTAAGAAAGCATTACCCTGCTGTATTCCAATTCCTGATCTGATTTTGTGACAAATCATGCTGTGCTAATAATATTGGACTTGAATGAATTGTTATCGATTTGTGCTCTTGTCTCCACCGCCTCCCTGTTCAGAGTAAATTCGCCCTAACAAATAACGAAATGTCAGAGGCCAGGTTAGTGTGGGATGGAGCATAACGCGGATCAAAGAGCTCACCCGGTGAAGACCAGACAGAGCAGGGTGCAGATGAGGATGAGCACCTGGTTGAACATGGCAGAGTGGGTGCGCTGGATGGCACGGTGAAGATCATTCTTTGGAGAAGAACATGGTTTGGTTACAGTGCTGCTGATGTTGTACATTTGTAAAGAAAAGGGTTCATTTGTCATACGTGCACACATTGCATTCTCTGTATTTAATCCATGTGAAGCAGCGGGCAGCCAGGAACAAAGGATCCTCAGAGGTGAGACTAGCAGTCCTGGGATTCAAACCAATAACCTTCTGATCACAGGGGCAACTCCCTAACCACTAGGCCACCGGCCGCCCCAGAGCCTTGTAGTGGAAAGGTCCTCACTTTTGTAAGACCACTGCTACAATGTTGTTTAAATCCAAAAGTATTTTCAATTATTCAATTAAATAATAAAGATGTTCATTTGAATAACTTCAATCTTAGTCTCAAAATAAAAAGGTCCAAGTACAACAACATAAGCAGACTCAGTAGCTCACTAAACCAAGACAGGTTCTCACGCTGTCCTGAAACTGGAGGGTTTCCTCAAACTGTAAGTCACTTTCAATAAAAGTGTCTACCAAATGAATATAATGTATTGTGATGTAACTAAATTAGCTGATAAACAGATAATATATTATGATAATATATAAAACACTGTACAAAGGACAACTAATTGAGATTTCTAACTTTATAATCATTATGAAAATTACTTAATTAAAAAGAAACTTGATTAAAAGTGAAGTGGTTATGAAGTAACATTTACAACAAACACTCTAAAAATAAATGCTCTCACAGTATATGCAAAGAAACCTAACATTCAGCACCTCAACTAACTAAGCAGTTTATTTTTATAGTACAGATGATGGTCCTATTTTGTTCAGATTTTGACAAAAGTATATTAGAAGTACTGTGCACTGCAAGGGTCAGTATTTGGCTCACTGGTTTCTTTTTTCTGTGCCTTATTTTCATTTATGTATTTACATGTGTAAATTTTTCAGCTATGGTGGTGATAACCCCCAAAGCTTTTCATAACGCCACTTATACAGCTTTATCATTTTATCAGTGCAGTAACAAAGAATAATTTCTCTAGTTAATATGGGGTCTCTGAGGTTTGACAGTATCCTCTGCAATGGATTTTAAAATGATAAACCCTCCCTGCCAAGTTCTCCTTGGCCATTTGAACCAACCATCTGCCAAGAGACCGAATTTTGGCATTTTCTCAAATTCCGGTCATTGATGACTCATTCTTATGTTTCTAGCAAATTGTGATGCTAAATACCAGCTTCCTGAACTGGTCAGACTGGAGATGGTTGTTTTGCCAGATATGCACAGTTGAATCCATTTCCATTAACTGATTAAATATGGAGACTGTACTTACGATCATGTTCTCCAGTGCAGATTTGGCAAGCCAGCAGTTAAGGAACACAGGGACAAATATGTTCCTCCATGGGGGCCAAAAGATCTGCAGGAGATAATGAATATTCACCACTTGGATTTTTATTGATTTTAAATGTGTTTTTTCCTTACAGTATGCGGTAGTAGTGTTAACAAAAAAACAAGAAAAATATGAGCAAGTAGGCAGTGAGCTTGGGGATGGGTGAAGGGGGAGATGGGTGTTGGGTGGGAGTAGATTCGCATGGAAACATTTTAGCTTTTGTTTTTCATTTAAGTGTGAAGTTCTTCTAGTTCATTTCTTATCATTACACAAATGCTTTTGAATAGTGAATATACAGTCAGCTTCATGATCATTGGCATTCTTGGTAAAGATAAGGAAAAGAGTAGTGGCTTTGAAAATAGCTTTGTGGTATTTATGGCAACCTTACACTGAAAAATACAAGAAAAAACATCTAACTAATAATTGAAGTAAAAGTTCATCCTACAGGTTTTCAGTGGCATTTGGGTCAGCAGACTGGGCTGGCCTTGTCAAAAACTTAATGGTGTGGTCACTGAACCATTTTTGGACATGGGTGTATGTTTTGGATCACTGTCCTCCTGGAAGATCCGACCACAGCCCAGTTTTTTGGCAAACCAGCTTTTTACATTTAAAATCTCTTGGTCCCTCATTAGCCCATAATGCCATGTATCCCAACAAGCTTCCCAAAAACTTTGAAGAAAAAACAGTCCTATAACATAACTGTGGCTGTGATGTCAAACCCACCTTGAGTGTCACTGACCAAAAGAACCCAAATCTGACCAGAGGACCCAATGTCAGTTAAAGTTCCAGTAATGTCTAGAAAACTCCAGACACCAGTGTGTGGTTAGACAAAAGAAAAGTTCCTCTGGCACACCTTCCAAACAGGTTGTTGGAAAGCAGTTATTTTGAAAACTTGGTGACCATCTCCAAATTTCCAACCACGAGATTCCATAAATGGGAATATATTTAAGTTACATTTTGTTCATAAAACAACTTCTATGGGTGCCAATAATTGAGACAAGAAATTGAAAACAAAAAAGAAGAGCATTTTAAAAAAACAAAGTGCTTTAATTAAAGCTAGTTGTTTTTCCTCCTATTTTTAATGTGAGATTATTAATTAACCCTTTTTTACTTATCTTTAGCAATGGTGCCAATGACCAGAAAGATAACTGTAACAAGTACACAAATTCTGATCATAAAGTAAAGCGGCCCCTTATAGTCACGCATGAACACACCACAGCACACAGTGTGAAATTATTTCTCTGCATTTAACCCGTTCACTAACCTACGGGGGCGCCCGGGGAGCAGTGTGTGGGGACGGTACCTTGCTGAAGCGTACCTCAGTGGTGCCACTAGCAGTCTTGGGATTTGAACCCACAACCTTCTGATTGCAGGGGCAACTCCCTAACCACCAGACCACTAAGCACTAGCAAAAACAATCCCAATTTAGGAATGCTTGGTTCCAGAAGTGACCTTTTTTCTCCATGGAAGCAATCGTTTTCAGAGACAAACCATCTCTATCTGGGGCATTTATTCAGAGTGCAAAGCTTTTAAAACAAGCTAACACATTCTGAATGTATTTTATTTACCACAAGCACTGCTGTAGGGAGTTTTTGATGAACAACTTGCCATCTGCTGTGGAGGGAGTACAACCCTTCATTTGTTCCCTGTCAAACTCACTGCTGGCTGCATAATATGCTTTGTCCCACTTGTTACTTGATTAATTGTATCATCTGCATTGTAATTTCTTTTCACAACTGATCTGGGACATCAAAGAGGGAGCTTACAATGCTTACAATGCACTCATCTCATTGGATGAGTGATCTTTCATCTAATATATTTGAATCAGAACACATCAACCACCTACTGTAATAATGAACGGCACTGTATTGATCATCTCGAGGATGAAGGAGACTTGGAATATTTGTTCCCAAATGTTCCCCTGAAACAGAGCATAGATTAACCAAATGACTCAGGCCAGGCACTGACTCTCAATTTTCAATTAGCAGAGACCGGGCCATCATTAACAATTCCCATGACAATAATTACGTAATATTGTTATGCCAATATTGAAACACTAATGTCACTTTAATTAAAAAAATGATTACAGCTTGCCCCGAGGGAAGAATGCTTATTATCAAACAGGGAAGAAAACAGATATTAGTACTCAATATTGGTACGCAACCCAACATAAAACCAATCATGGACAAAAAGTATTTCAAAAGTAAGCTAAGGAACCTCAGATGCTCTCCAATGACCCATTAGAGCTGAAGCTACCCAAATGCCCCCCTCATGTGGATCAATACAGAAAAACCCCAGGAGGAAAAGGAGAAGCGAAGAGTTCTTACCTTATAGCTGAGATATGTCAAGAGCATTGCTTCCAGGAAGCTAATTAAGGCCACTATCACCTAGGCCATAGGGAAATATAGGAGGAAAAAAACAGACTGTATAATTTATACTTTGACCATGAAGAACTGGAGACCAATTACTAACAGAAAGTGAAAGCTGAGGTAACTAAGATTCTTGTAAGTGGCCAAAAGTCAGTTTTTAAACTCAGAGAAATACAAACCTGTATTGCCCATACAGGAACCTTCCTATTCACCCAGAATATCAACTCCCTTAAAAGAAAAACAGAATAAAACACACAGTGCATTTTTTTCCCAAACCATCTAGAGAAACTCAGCTGTTAATAGCAGTTATGATGAGCTGCAACTTCAAATAATTAATTGTGACAAATGTAGTTTCTTTGTACATTCACATACATATAATAAGGTTTATTACTATTCAGTTACAATATAAACAACAATGCAAATGATTTAAGGAGTTGCTATTGTATATTTAACCTTGTTGTTATATAAGTGTAGTTAAATATTATATGTGTACAGCTTATATGTGTATAAACTGGAAATGTTAATATACACTATGTGGACAAAAGTATTGCGATTAATTACTTGAGGTGGTCCCTTACTTTCAGTGAAGGGCAATCTTACTGCTCCAGCAGACCAAGACATTTTGGACAATGCCGTGTTTCCAACTTTGTGGAAGAACCTTTTCTATTCCAGCATGACTATGTCCCAGTGCACAAAGCAAGTTCCATTAATACATGGTTGGATGAGTTTGGTGTGGAAAAACTTGACTGGCCCACACAGAGCCCTGACCTCAACCCCATCCAGCACCTTTGGGATGAACTGGAATGGAGATTGTGAGCCAGGCCTTCTCATCCAACATCAGTGCCTGACCTGATAAATGCTCTACAGAATGAATGGGCACAAATTCCCACAGAAACTCCAATTTCATATTAAAGTCTAAGCATTTAGGTGCGATGTCATTAAAGTCCCTGTTGGTGTAATGGTTAGGTGTCCCAATACTTTTGTCCATGTAGCGTATTAATGTAAGGCACTCATTCACTGCTTTTTGCAGTTTTGTAAAATATAGTCAACATCCCACTGTTTTGTGGCATTTTGTGAAAAATGACGCCCCTCATGGCGAATATTTATGGATGGGGGAAGCCCTAAGTCATTCCTGCTCGGTGCATGAGCTGTTCATAAGGATATATGTAATTTGTTTTCTGATGATATCCATCCATCTATTATGTGCGCTGCTTCTCCATAACCAGCATTGCTGGGGGAGCTGGAGCATATCAGCAGCACCAAGTCAGCAGTTCTTTTAAAAAATGAAAGGTGCTAAAAAATGAATTTTGTGTGTGTGTGTGTGTGTTTCTGCTTGTTCTATACTCACCAATTGATCCGGCTGGGATCTGCTGTGTGATTGGCACACATGTGTGACTGTGTGTCTGTGACGTTTAAGCAGTTTTTCCTGCAAGCACAGTTCCAGGTAGAAACTTTTAGGTCAGCTTAAAACCTGTGCATACACTGCACGCACTGCAATGAAATGATGGTTTCTTGTTTCTATGGCAGCATTGGAGTACTCTTTTGAGAGCTGTGAGTAGAGTGTGCCCTAGTCATAGCATGTTTCCACATCGATATACTCTTTCATTGCATTTTTACACACACACACACACACACACACACACACACACACACACACACACACACACATGTGCGTGTGGATACAAACGCACACACACATCCCATAAGTCTTAGTGTGTGCTATTAAAAGAACAAAAAGGTTAAATGCACTGATTTGCCTCAAGAGAGCTCATAGCCTGACCTGACTTAATATTAAACAACAGGCACTTTCAAGCAGTGACGTTATTCGGGTTGATCTGTCTAATTCTAGTAGCAGAGAGAGCACAGTGTAGGTCACATTGTCTTACTGCACACATGTGGGGTCATCCAATGACACTCGGACGATGTAGAGAAGACACGTTAACAGCTTCAAAGAGAGGTTGAAAAGGCGTATTCTGAGGCCTGCAAGATCAAATAGAAGTTGCAGTGTGCTTATGATACCATCCATGTAATAAACTGCATCTCATTCAAAAACCTGACCAACATGCTGTTAACTATCCAGTGCAATAAGAATATGTTTCCAATGCAACATCATATTCTCCTGTGCAATAATAATTATGTATCTATGGTGCAATATTATGATTCTGGAAGGTTTTTTCATCCTCTTCACACTGTAATCTTGTGGGACACGTGTATGGTGCAATATTATTCATCCTGTAAGTTTACACAGACTTCCCACTTCTACATCACACTTCTTTATTGTCTACTTACTGTACTGATTCACATCCCATTTAGACTACTGTTATACTGCTATAATGTCTATTTATTGTATTGTTTCTGTCAGCCCTTGCACTTTGCTCAGTGCTGTAACTGCCTCCTGTGCAATAAACCTACTCATGGTGCAATTCCCATTACAGTCGACCCCGCAAATTCGCGGTTCAGAGTTCACGGTGTCAGTCATTGGCAGATTTTTTCTTAGAATCTAACTAATTAATTGTTTGCGGAAACCCCTGCAAATTCGTGGAAACTGCAAATATCCTCCGTTTAGTTTTGTTTTTTTTGCTTTGAAAAATATATAATTTTTCATGCATTTTAGTGTTAAATTAAATGGAAAATATCACTGACAAATTTTATAACATAAATATTAACATAAATTAGTTCAATTTCCATATAAAATATAACTCTCAGTACTGTTGAGTGATCACAAAGCAACCGTATTTTGGCTGCTGCCCTGTGATGCATTTCGAGTGTTTCACTGAGTGTTCTTGTGTTTTCGTGTGTATTATTACTGTATTTAACCTGCTTATGCCAGAGAAAATGACAACACATTTGGGGACACATCTTGGAACATAACTCCCGCAAATGTTGGGGGTCGACTGTATTCCGGAAAGTTTACATAGTGTTCACACTAGTTGTGTATTTATTGTTTATCTATTGCCCACTGTCTGCCCACTTGCTATATGGTGCACTGTGATCCATGGAGAAACGTCTCTTCACGCTCTGTACGTGTACACAGCTGCTGATAAAGTAACCTTGAATCTTGAACTGTCATATGAACAAGAAGATGTTCTGAAGTGGATTTAACAATAGAGAGTTTATTTATTTATATTGTATGAGTGCGAAAGGAAGGGTTAGGGATGCAGAATCTGTGTCAAATATTTAATGGAAGTGCACTCTGTTGGACTATAATACCAAAGCATAGTTATGCATGACTCATTGTGCGAAACAGTTATTTCTTCTGCTGTAGTGCTTTAGTTCATTAACTTTTTTAATTTTAACTTTAAATAGCAAATTATTTTTCATGTAAGAATTTAAAAGAATACGACCTCTTAAAAGAGCAGATAACAATATTTATGCAGTGGCTAATAGAAGGTACAGGAAATGCACTAGTGTCTTATTTGTGTTAAGTTTTAGTTCAAGTTGAAAGAAAACTAAAAAACCTAAGCCAAAAAAATCAGTTTGGCTGTAAAGAAATTGAAATTGGCCATAATATTTCATGAACGGTTATTTAAGATAGATTAGATATAGGTATAGTTCTTATTTATAATCTGTTTAATTCTGATTATGACAACCCAGTTCAGTTCATCAGTGAAGCCTTTAAACTGGAAACTCAATAAACTGGAAATCTGTGAGGCTGATAATTTAATCAGATTCTGGGTATTGTAGCTGCATTAGTAGAAAATTATGTCCAACCTTGCGATGGTTGCTACTAAAGATTGCATGTGTGGTTGGAACTTGGATACATTTGATTTTGTTTAAATGTAATCAATTTTTAAATATACAGATTTATACAGAATCAAATTAGTTTTTCCAAATGTTACTAGTTACCTTAATCTTTGTATAAAATTTTGGATCATTTAGGACTTCTGAGTAATGCTAGGTGGGGCATGATTTTTCCTGATGTTCCTTTCTGCTGGTGTACTATGAGAACATAAGCAGTGGAACCTTTGGGCCCTTGTGGAGTGAATGTGCAGAGGGACAATTTAATCCCCCCCTCAAAAGCTGTAAATCTCTAAATCTCTTAAACCGTCTCCTATTCATCAAATCAGAGCAGAAAATGATTTTCTTACATTTATGGTTATCAGCAACGAACACTTACAGGGATATATTTATAAAGGTGGCCGGTGGGGCAGCTTTTTAATTAACTGAATGGTGTATGGAATCTAATGCTCTGTTCAGTTCGGTAGAGGCAGGTAATCAATGCTGAAATAAGAGCCAACAGGCCACAGAATGTAAATAAGAGACCCCACTTTTGTATTAATCGCAGCTGTACCCATTAATTATTGTGAGCCCAAGAGAAAAAGTTTCTGACACATTACGCACCAGAAACAGAGAAGAATCCCCCCACACAGGCAATGTCACTGATTTGAGAAGTCAATAACTACATGAAACAATGAAGACCGCTTCTCCCTTGGACACACACAACATTCCACTGGAAATCATGAGCTGGACAGTTTTATATTGGCTAAAGTCAATAACAGTTAACTGTGAACATTTATTGCTGGCTCCATCAGTGCCACGATATTGGATTTTTCTTAACGGCGCTTTCTGATTTAATAAACGCTGTAGTATGCTTTACTTACTTGACCTTTGGTTTTTGATGAAGAAGAGCTTCAGCCTCTCTTTAAAAGTATTTTCATTCACATAGAACTCCACCTGCACCCTACAAGGAGATAAAAAACACTTTTTTATCAACAGCCTTACTTCAACAGCTGGAGACAGATTTTAAACAGAGATGTCACCGTCGATTGTAATAGTCCAGTAATTAGTTGATTGTTTTAAGGATTAAGACAGTAATGAGAGTTTTAAATTAGACTAAACGGAAGAACAACAAAGCATGCATATATATA
>JBBPCX010000040.1:9014642-9056949 GCA_037974365.1 Hydrocynus forskahlii | reverse complement strand
GAGAGAGAGAGAGAGAGAGAGGGAGAGAGAGAGAGAGAGAGAGAGAGAGAGAGAGAGAGAGAGAGAGAGAGAGAGATTGATATTGGCTTGTACATACAGACATATGCAAAAGCATGGACAAGAACTGAAAATAATACATATCCTCAAAGAACAACTACAATTTTTCTATGCATTATTTTTGATTTGCTATTTTTGCATAATTTTGATTTTATTTACTATTTGAGTATAGTAAAACATAAAATCTATCCAAAATTTTGCTGGGGACACATTTTATGTTATATTTTTTCCAGCTTTAGTAGAAACAGCAAAACATGCACCTTAACTAAATTTGTGCACTGATGGTATGTTAGTTACTACAATTACAGGTCAATCCCCACCTCTATTCCTTGTATTTTCTGGCATTGATTGTATTCTTATGATAATCTTGCCAGCCAGGCTGCTGACTGTCATCATGAACTGGTTACTTTGACTGGAAAACGTTAACATAAGAATGGCCAATCACAGGCTAATGTTTTTGAATCACATATAAGCGATTGTCAAAATGATGCAGCAACAAAAGTACACCCACATAAAACATATCAGTATGCATTGGCAAACACATAAGGGCCTCATATATATATATATATGTGTATATACACACTTGGGAAAGAGATGGCACCAGGATGTATTTTGGAAATAAGGCAAGCCAGCAGACAATGCCCTGGGCAATGTCCTGCTGGGAAACCTCGGTTCCTACCATTTATGTGAATGTTACTTTGACATGAACCACCTGCCTAAACAATGTTGCAGACCAAGTACACCCCTTGGTTGCAACACAATTCCATAATGGCAGTGACCTCTATTAGTAAGATAATGTGCCCTGCAACACAATACAATTTGTTCAGGAATGGTTTGAAGAACAAATATTTCAAAGTGTTGACTTGGCCTCCAGATTCCCCAGATCTCAGTCAATTCAAGCATCTGTGTGATGTACTAGACAAACAAGTCTGAGGGATGGAGGCTCTACGACACAATTTGCAGGACTGAAAGGGTCACCTTCAGAGATCTTGTGGAGTTCATGTCCTGATGGGTCAGAGCTGTTTTGGAGGCACAAGGGGGACCTACACAATATTAGGTAGGTGTTCTTAATGTTATGGTGTATATCACTATTACATACTACATTCAAATTGTGTCTGCATTCAGCGATTTGGTATTCAGCAATATTAAATACGCACAGTAACATCATTATCAACACTCTGAAATACTGTCACTGCAACTTAGTCAAACAAGTTGCACTTTCACCAGAGATTACTTTCCACACTGTGACGCTCTGGTCACATGACACAGACCCTCTTCTGAGCAGAAACACAGCTAAACAAACATAATGTGTGCTTCCACAGCACCGCTGAGAGAGTAGAGGCCCTAAAAACTTCATCAAAAATGGTGAAAGCCATCATTTCCACCAGTTTGAAGGAGTAAAAACACAGGATTTCATGAATACATGACAAGCACAACCAGGCTTCAAACACATCCTGATAATTCTGAACAAGTACTCCAATAATCAAATTCTGACTTTCTAATTTAACGCTGCCCTCATGAAAGACTAGTGGTAATCAGATAAATATCACTATACTTACACATTTGAGAAGTCATGGACATGCTTTCATACAAAGATCTCATCATAAATTTAGCATCAGGCATTTTCTTGTCGTTCGAAAATAATGGCGCTGTGTGTGTGTGTGTGTGTGTGTGTGTGTGTGTGTATTCAGTGTTCTTATATTTATTTATACATCCACTCTGTATGTACAAAAAATGCACTGCTCTTCCGGTGGCCACTAAATCTGAAAAAGCAGAGATGCCAGAGAAATCATGCATTAGAAAGATAAGATAAGATAAGATAAGATAAGATAAGATAAGATAAACTTTTATTAGTCCAACAAGTGGAAAATTCGCATTCGCAGAAAGTGGACAGAAACAAAGAGCAGCACAAATGAAAAACAATGGAATAGAATAAAGTAGAATAAAAATACAAATAACAGAAGAGAAACAACCAAATAACTGTGAGGTTTAAGCAGCCACCGCCCGCCTCATTCTACACTTTTTCTTAAGGTTTTATTCACTTTGTGTGCTCCTCGCTCAGCAAACACAAACTACTTTCACCATAACGAACAACTTCCACATTTATTTCCCACCCCCAGAATTACTTCCTAATTATTGGCCCTTTCACAGGCGCACATCGTGAATATAGATTGTTTTATTAATATTTCAATTCATGTTTTTATAATGAAATCAAAAAGAGGCACGTGGAGCATTATATGTTATTTCACTTTAAATATCAGTTACAGTGAAGATAAAGGTGAAAGTACAAACGCTCAAGTCATAAGTTGAGACTTTCAGGCCAAGCTTAGCTGGGATATCAGCAATGTCCAAACGCAGACTGAGTGTACTGCATCCATCCTTGCAAGCTCTGAACTCCCAGGAACAGTGTACTGAAATGTTCCCTATATGTGTGTTTCTCTTACCATTAAATAGCCTGGACAACCCACTTGATCAAGCTCATGTGTCATCTGGAGCTCTTTTCAAGATATACACAATTCCTCTACCAGCATAATCAAGCAGTTGCAGTTTATTCCATTTGCCATGACTGTTCTATAAGCAGTTGACCAATACAACAGACATCAGTGCTGGGCAATGCCTCATAGACTCAAATTGAAAAATCTTAACCAGAGCTTAAACAAAAGGTCAGATCTAGTGAAACCAACTGATGTCAAATCTCTGGGCATGACAAAATAAGGTTTTTTTAAACTCATTTAATTACACTTTTTATCATTACTACTATAACTATTTTAACTCTAATTTAATTTCAGATTGTTCTACCAGTGTGTGTGTGTGCAGGCTATAATATTAAAACATGAGAGTATTATCGTAGTGGTGGGTAAATTAGCATGATCAAAATGGAGAGTAAACAAATGGCACTCATAAAGTACAGGACTTCATTAATGATCAGTTTTAAGAAATGAATGATACATCCTCTGCTTGATTTTATGTTGGAACACCTTCACCACTCTCAGAAAAGACTGCAGTGCTCTGTATCAGGGCTCCAAATATCCCCGTATGATAATTACACACACATTCATTCATTCCTTTACTGGGATGCTTATCCCAGCCAGGGTTGCTGGAGCCTTTCCCTGCACTCAGAAAGTGGAGAAACACCCTGGACAGGGTGCCAGTCCATCGTAGGGCACCTGACATGCATGTCTTTGGAACGTAGGAGGAAAACTAGTGCTCGTAGCGGAAACTCTTGCAAGGAACAACATGCATATTTCATGCAGGATGGTCCCTGCCCACCCCAGTCAGGAACCTATGACCTTCTTGCTGGATAACAGTTCTAAGCACCCCAGTTTTATACACAGTGAGCCTTTTTCAGCTTCAAACATTCATTTTTCTCAAACCGCTTAATCCACACTATGGTGACGGGTATCCGGAGCCAACGAGGCAGGGGCTCACCCTGGGGGCTAAGACCCAGATTCCCACAATATTTCATATTATTGTGCTAACATTGGAAACTGTAATAAAAGGCAAGGTAATTATTGTGATGTCAATTTTTCAATTCCCCTTTCTATATCAGAGTATATGTAATTCTCTGAAACTAGCCTTCCTATAAAACCATTCTATAATTATGTATTATGAATGCAACTGACTAAATAGAATATTGTGTGTATCCATAGAACAGGAATGATGAATAATAAATGCAGTTTTCATTAGGACATTGGCATTCTCCGTAAAAGCTGTAGTTCTGGTGAGAATGAGGCACTGTGGGAATAAATTACTGGAGTGTGTGCATCTGTGTTCTCTTCAGCATTATAGCGGGTCTAATAGCCAAACCTCTGGCTCTCAGCTATCGAAGTCCCGTAAAGCTGACTACTGCTAGACGTGATGAATATGGGGGAGAAGACTGTAATTAGTTCCACTATGGACAGAACAAAGGGGGCGAGAGAACCCCCCGCCCACACACACACACACACACACACACATACACACGGTTAGGAGGAGAGAGACTATGAATTACATAAAGAAAGAGAGAGACAAATTAAGAGAGAGGGAGTGAGAGATTTAAATAGAGGGAAAGAAAGAGTACAAGTGAAAGAATTCAAGGGAGGGAGAGATGGAAAGAGAAGAGAAACAGAACATTAAATTCATGTTGGAAATACATATGGGAGCAAGAGAGAGAAAGAGAGAGACAGAGAGAGAGAGAAAGAGAGAGAGAGAGAGAGAGAGAGAGAGAGAGGAAGGGAAAGAGTCATTTTCGTTCTCTCTCTGTAAGAAGGAGGAAGAGCAAGATTTAGATAGAGGGAAAAAAGTGTGAGTGAGAGTGAGACAGTTAAAGGGAAAGAGAAAGAGAGGAGAGAGAGAACATTAGATTCTATAAAATATAGATTTGAAGAAAGAGGGAGAGAGAGAAAGAGAAAGAAAGAAAAATCTGAAAGAAAAATTTATTTTTATAACTGAAAGAAAGAAACAAAGAAACTAAAAGATGTGCCCATTTTCTCTGCCAGCATAATCAAGCAGTTGCAGTTTATTCATTTTGCACCCAATCACTTCACGACTGTTCATAACTTTGGGTCTTTTTACTTAATCTATTTGCTGGTTCACGATACAGCAGTAATCAGTGCCAGGTAACGCACTGAAAGAAAGAAAGAAAGAAGAAAGAAAGAAAGAAAGAAGAGAGAAGAGAAAAGAGGGAGGGAACAAATGAGAAATATAGAGTGAGAAAGTAATTGAAAGAGTTAGAAAAAGAGAGAGCTAAAGCGAGAAATGGAGAAAGAGAGAGAGAGAGAGAGAGAGAGAGAGAGAGTGAGAGAATGAGACTACGAGAGAAAAAGAAGTGAGGAAATAAGAGAGAAATATAGATTTGGGGCAAGAGTGTTATATAGAGAGTTAGAAAGATAGAGAGAGGGTGAGAGACAGAGAGAGAGACAGAGGGAGAGAAATTTCTGTCGCTATGGTGATGGCATTAAAAACAGGCAGCAGTGGCACATATAGACATTTCAGAACAGAACGAGGAGCAGCTACAGCGCATACACACCAGAACATCCGTTTACACTGGAGACCAAACAGATAAAGAACAGCTAAGGATGTGAACTGCATTAATTTTGGAATATCAGAATCAGTTGTAATATATTGTAAAATTAAAACACATTTAATAAAGCATATGCTCAGGTTTTGCCACAGTAAAACTACAGCCCGTTTTTCAAACGTAAAAAATGTTTGGTTTAATGTTTTGCTGTTTAGTTTCTCCGTGCCACTCCTGGATGAGTGTCATTACATGGGCTTTGGATAGTCCTGTATGTGTATGTCTTTTGTGTATGAATCATACCAAATCAACTGGAATCATCGCGAGGTCAGAGATTTACGCCCTTAATCACCAGATTTCACACACACCAACACACACAGCCGTTGCAGAATCACTGCTGACACACCGAGCTCTCAAAACCTCCAGCCAGTTTTCACCTTCATCTGTCAAAGTAGCAGGAACAGCACATGTGAAATCCACATTGAAATCCAGCTCTCAACAACACGGAGGCAGGATCTTGTGCAAAAGGATCCAAAAACATAGCAAGAATGTGATGGAGAACACATTTTTCCCTTTTGCAAGCACCTGAGATAGCAGCATTTAGCTCGATATCCTTAAAAAGCATAACAACAACCCTTTGTATACCACCATCCGCCCACATGAGTCTGAGGAACACAAGGCAGATACATTCACAAGCGCTATAAATAGTGTAGGGGATGTGGGTATTGAAGCTCTTGAATGCTCTCCTGTCAGCAAACTGTCAACCTACTTTAGCTCCCATGATGAGGAGACGACACTTGCACTGGTCCCACAGCAGCTAAGGAAGATGTTCACTGGGAATACATTCTCATTAAAGAGGAAAAAACATTGTTTCTCGGCTTCCGTCAGAGCACTTCTCCATTGAAGCAATAATTACAGCAGATTCTACACGCTCTAATGGCACTTCAGATTTAAAGCTCTTCTCAGCGCAGGAATCGAATGCCTGCGAATGTGCCGAGCTCTTAAAAATGGAGGTGATAAAAAGAGTTCTTATGTGATGGACAGGCTGTGTGTGAAGGAGAGAGATACCGCAGGTCTTTCCTTCCAGCTGTGGTCAGACTCTACAATGAACATCTCGCCATTAACCACACACACACACACACATAAGCAAACACACACATCCACACACTAAGGACTGATAAGTGCAGTTGATTCTTTCATGTGCAATATTTTTTGTGCAATATCTCTGGTGCGCCGGATATATATTTTTCTATAATATATTAATATTATATTTGTACTGTGAACTTTTTATATTATACTGTTGTGTTGTATAGCTTTTATTCTATAGGTTATGCTGCTTCTGCTTTCTTCTTTCGTACTGTCCACTGCTGTAACTGTATCTTATCTTATCTAATTTGATCTTATCTTATATTATCTGATCCGATCTTATCGTTTGTTATCTTATCTTATAATTATGGAGGAATCCCTGTCCTAAAGGACCTTTCAGTTGTGGGTTCTTCAAAGAACCCTTACTGTCAATGAAATGTAAGAGTTTGACGAACATTTTACCCCATCCCACAGTCGCACGTCAAAGCCAAGAACCAGTTGGGAACCTGCTTTTAAGAGTAATGATATTTGTAATAAAGCAATATACAGCAACGCAGTACATCTTGTATAAACATATTAACTTCCTACACATTCATATATAATTAAGTGCATGCAGATGAAGCAGAGACATTTTCTCACATTCCCTAAGCTGTGAGACCACGTGATAGGGCAAGTATAAAATACATCTTTTACGGCTATAAAACTGCACGCAAGCTGTTGACTATTCTAAAGGACTGGAGCTCTAAAACTAAAATGCTGTCAAGATTCACACAATGATGTGGCACTTAATCACAAAATGAATTTTCAAACACATGCAAATAATGTAACACTAAATAGTACTCGAATCTTTAATTAAAGGGGAATTTACAGTAAGTGATGACAGGATACAGGTCTACAGCATGAATACATCCAAAACAATGGTGAATCTGTGAAAATATGCTCTCTTTGGGGATTATGTTTCCTCACAACCCTTTGTGTGTACCGCCCAGCCATAAAAAGATTTGGAAAATATGGTTTTGGGCTAAAACCTTTTATCAAAGCTATCATAAAACAATGTATCACTATTGCTGTGAATTATGCTGGCATGGAACGGTTCTCTACAATAGAGCATTTCACAACAAACCACCGCTGATTACTTTATATTTGACGTTTATAATTAATTATACAGAAATTTGAAAAAGTAAGATTGTAATTCCTAGTGTCTGTATATTTAATAAAAGAGAGCCCATACAGAGAAAAGAGGAAAGAGAATTCTTTCCTTTCTTTTGGAAAGATGCCACCAATGATCAGTGCCGTATTTGGCCAGTGAAAATTTTTTGGGTTGTGAGTTGCATGCTCAGTTGAGTTCAGGTTGGATGACTGACTTAGCAAATCAAAAACATCCGCCTTTTGGCCTTAAAATGAGTGGATTTATGGGATGTATCTCCACAGGCACCCAGGTAGTAACGTTTGATAGAAAAAAATGAAGAAATTGGGCTACAACCTTAAACCAGATCTCTGTTGCTGAATTTGCTTTGTTCTTGCTCGTTATGTTCATCAGTACTGGCTTTCGATCAACAGCTATCCAAATCCAGGGCTGCTGAATCAATGTTGGATTAATGTTTAACAATGTAGATCTTCAGAGCTGAATCGATGGCCAACGAGGGAGATCAGTACAAATTCATCAGAGATCTTGCTCAGCATCAAACCAACATTGTTTCAGTGTTGTTTCAGTTTTTCCTCAAGCTCTTAATCTTTTGATCTAATATCTAGAGTTTTGTTGAAGCATTTGGTTGGATCTAAGCAGCTATAAAGCTACTGTTCACAAATTCATCCTGCACTCAAGTCATCAGTAAATACAAGCCAGTAAGTCACCAGTTTTTCTTTTCATTCTGATGTGGATTTTTAAGTATTTCGCAACTCTGAAACTTTTTCTTTGTTTTTTGAGGCTTTCCTGTAGTTTGCATCTCTGAGAACATGATGGTGTGTTCCTTTTTTATAGATGCCTTTGACATATCTAGGCCTACATCCTGGACATCCTGGATGGTGTTTGTGTTCTTGATCTCTTTTGAGTTGAATTTATTGAATTTTGAATTTATTGAATCTTCTTCAACAGCATACTAGAAAACGTTCCAATTTTGCATCCTCATGACATTTGGTCCGTAGGTTGAGACACAACAGTACCGACTCCAGACATTAGGATCAACACTAGACATTTTGTCCAATTGTCTAGAGAAACTTAAAAAAAAGTTTAGCTTTTGTCCTATATTTAATTAAATATGTCACATATTACTCACTTGAAGGTCAGCTCAACCATCGTAACTACATTAAAAAAATGTACCACCTGATCACATAAAAAAAAATAATTTGACCTGCTTGTTTTTGATTGATGTGATCTACTTAGCTAGTTTGTTCCTTTTCCATAAGCTTGACGTAAAAATGTTACTAAGAAACAAATAACAAATCAAGGATGATGTCATATCCTGAGAACGGTCTTATACATACAAATACTAGCCTCTAGTATAATAATATAATAGATAACAAATAATAGATAACATTTGATTAGTTCAGTTATTTAACTACCTGGATATTGCAAAGCAGAAAAGTAATGAAATGGGAAAGTCATTAAAAAAACTTGATCACTTTTATGAAAAAAATGGGCTTCTGTTGGGAAAATGTCATTTCCAGACCTTTTATGCAGTTTGTGAGACTCCACCATAACAACAGTTTTAACTGCCCCTAAAGTCTCAAAGCCCCCAACTCTCTGGACTGCTAGCGGTCATGATCTAAGGTGGGTAGACCAAGTAAGATTGCACTGACTCACTGCTGTCCAGGACAACATATCATCCGGCGTGACTGAGTAGAGTTTGTGCTCCAGTAGAAAATGTTTGTGCAGTTTTGATCTCTTAAGAGATAAGAAATGTTTATCTTTTCCAGTGTTCATCACTCACACACATGGGCGTCACCGCCATTCAATCTGAAGGGGACATGACTACTTGAAACATGTAGCATGCTGCTGTAGAGTTGGTTTCCTGTTCCAACTAATCTATTGCTGAAAAGCAAAAGCTTTCTGAAAATCTGCACAGCAGAGCAACCACACGTGCAGTCGGCACCACATCCTGTTATTAGCAAAGAGCAAGTCGCTTTAACATACATAATATACAGCAGTCTCTTTTCCTGTATGTGCAAACCAATATGACCAGAAAAAATTGCTTTCAATCAACATCTACACACACACACACACACACACACACACACACATACACACTCACACTCACACTCACACACAAACACACACATATGCACTCAACATTCAATTCAGTTTGATGCTGTCAAGCACTGTATAAGGATCTGAAGTGCCCTTCTTTGCAGCCAGATCATAAACAACACACACCAGCGTCGAAGCTTTGAACTTGAAGCAGTTATACATCAGCTGGTACAAAAACAGTCGAGACTCAACAGGGATTTATTATTATTTTTCAATAAATTACTGATATTTGCAGAGAGATGGACACAGAGGCAATGCAGTCAGGGACCATTGCCCTATAATGGCCACAATATAGCTCTATGCTTTCAGAACTTACTGTGCATTAGTCGAATCCATGCTGTATTCTTCTGAATACCTGAGAGGAGCAAACACACAGACATACACATACAGCAAAGGGCAGAAAGAGGTTACAGTTTAAGATTCATGCAGAGGTAACATGCATGCATTGGAGAGCAGGGGAGGTGTCGATTGAGGTTCGCTGTCGAGCACAGAACAGCTGTTCAGAAGATTGGAATCACTTGTCATGTGAAAATGTATTATTTTACATACTATACTAACTTAATCATGTAGATTTAAATGTTAGAAACTCCATGTATTTTATAGACACCCTGTATTTTAAATGTTTCATGACATATTTCAATTACTTTGGGAATAACAAGGTTATTTAATGATGAATAATCTACTATAATACTCTACGTATGCCATTTCTTGCCTCTTTATCCACCTCTAAGTCTGTTCTTAGTTCTTAGTGGAAAGTAGTTAACACCATGGAACAAACTTAAACATTAATTATTTATGATGTAGAGAGAGAATGCAGTGCACTGCTGGGGGGGCTTTACACCGCTCTACACCTGGCATTATTTATACTGAACTTAGACTCATGCATGACCGCTCTAGAGCTTTTTCATTTTATTGGTAATGCTCTTTTATGGATCTTATACAAACTACCTGTGTAGTTTATTCCCAGTGTCAGCAATACACAGTACTAGCATCACATTATACACCGGGGTGGTAGTGGCCTAGTGGGTAAAACACTTATCTGCAAACTTCATGACCACAAAGTTGCAGGTTCAACCCCCCACTTTCTACCATTGTGTCCTTGAGTTAGACTCTTAACCCTCAATTGCTCCAGGGGCACACTCCCTCTAGCCAATAAAAGTTGCTCTGGATAAGAGCGTCAGCCTTATGCCCCCTTTATATCTGAATTTATTTGACCAAAAACAGTGATTCCAAACTTTTGAAAGGCAGTCCTATGTTTGTTGCTGTTGTTTGGAAAGCGGTTGGGTTATGAATGAACCCAAGAATTGCTGTTTGTTCTGTTCGTGGCAGTTTTTTTCAGTTGTTTTTTTTTGAGCTGGACACTTTGCCTTGGTTATGACCACATGCAGACAGACACATAAATGGAAATCTAGGAATGCAAACCACAGAAGACAGTGTATCCCCACTGTAATATTCTTCAGCAGGGCTGCAGATGTGATGATGGATGGGCACGGTGTAGACGGAATGAGAGTGACTCACAAGGGCAGAAATCTCTTTGGAGGCTGCAACATAATAGCAGCACTCTGCTGAGGGCGCGGGGTGACTCAGCTGTGAATACTGCAATCAAAGGCAGGTCAAAGATAAGGGCTATGATAGGCTTTTGATGGATGTTTTAAAGGATAACTGCAGGATTTTTTCAACCAAATGTCTGCTCAGCATCTGTAGGGTGTGATCAGTTATCAAGGTACAATAATTTATCATTTATCTGGACCTTTCACTCACAACAAACTTATAACAGAAGCCAACTAGCAGATGCTGAAATGGCCTTTGTGTTCCGTTAGTAAGTACAGGGAAACGCGGCCCTGCAGGAACTGTACAATACAAACGCAACACATAGCAATCGGGATGAAAAATGCATCAACTGCCTCCCACCTATCTCTCTTTCTCTCTCTCTCTCTCTGGACTCATGTACCTGGCAAAGGTACAGAACAAACGAGCCCAGGTCGTACCAGCAACCGCACTGTAAATAGCCACTTGTGCAACTTTTAATAACCAAGCAAGCAATTAAAGGGTTTCCGGATGGAGCGCCATGAATATTCCTTCTGTGTGTTGTGTGAACTAAATATTCCCTCTGAATTTCTGAACCAAATATTGTCTCTGAATGGGCAGACTCCAGTGATCACCAAGCACGCTGCACTAAGGACTACAGTAAATATTCTCACTGAACTACGCCAGGATTACCAGAAGTTCATTATGTTGAAGATGTGCCTCAGTGGCTCAAAGCAATTTTGTTACTTTCACTGGGCTTGTCAGGTTGTGTAGAGAATATCGATGGCATTCAGTTTTGCTCATTAAGTTTTCTGTCAGCATACCAGACTTTTTTCTACCTTTACATCACTTCAATACTGCTAAAATGCACAAAAATGGGCAAAGTCCTATGCATAGTATTTTACCTTTATATTGTTAGTTAAATATTGGACAGTGTTTGATAATATTAGATAAAGAATGAGCACATTTTACAAACCATCATTGCTGCAAAACACTGGATTTCAGTAACAGTAACTTTGTAGGGAAAAGAAAATGCTTTCATAATTTCAATGGGTGGTAATCCTGAAGGATGTAGCAGTATTCTGAAGAAATTTTGGAGGTGTAATCACCATGAAATGCTCCTAAAGAAAGTAACCTTCCCCATGTATTGGGTTGGTGTTCAGTAACTATAACCAAACCCACTAATCATAGTCCAAATCCATTTGTTTACACAGTTTGTCTGAGCATTTTCATTTTATGAAAATTTGATGAACATTTGATAAACATGTGATGTCCAAATTTGCTTAACAATATTGGTATGTGCATTAAAATAACTGTCGGTTTAAATAATCTTGGCTAGGGCTGCCGTGAACTTAATAGAACTTTAGTTTTTCACCTTAGCTATAAAATGCAGTTTTAGTCTATTTTGAAGGTTCAGTCTTGATTTTTTTTGTTTTTAAATGTTTTAAATATATATTTTTAAATTTTAATCATACTTTGAATTCAAATATTTCATTTGATCAATTTCTATTCCGGAAGAATGGCCAGTAGGAGACCTAAACGTAAATTAGATGCAAAGATAATATTTACCAAGCATCTATAGTGTGCTATCCAAATAAAAACAGTATCCACATAAAAGCAGTACGGTTTAGGTACAGCACGGTTCCTGTGTAACTGTGGAAAAGTGCCTTAACTTGCTGTTACAGGGGGTCCTCAAGTTACAACACAGATCCGTTCCTTCGATGGTAATGTAACCTGAATTTTGTGGAGAAACACACCCGAGCCTAAGTCGCTTATCTCTCCTAACGCAGTTGTAAAATCATTAAAACACCACTTAGCCACAGAAAAAGGAAAAGGAAAACTCCCTCACTCATACACCACATTACTGTGTATTCTTCCACCATGCGCAACCAAAATAGTTTGTCCACATAGTCCTTAAGTTTGAGGCTAACGGTGTAAGCTGAGTGGGAGTGAGCATCGTAACTTCGAAACGTTGTATGTCGAGACCGTTGTAACTCAAAGACCCCCAGTATACTGCCCACAATTAGGGACAAAGCTGTATACACAGATAGGAAGAAGATACACCTGGAAAGAGAAACGTGTTTAATCACTGCACCCTGCCTGTGTTGCACGGCTGCATGAATATTTATGAACACTCAGAAGTTACTCACTTTATTAAAAATATTGCAGCTGGTTGCAGCTGAAAGGTGAATTACACAGTGCACAGAAGCATCAAAGTCTCACAACTCAGTCAACAGCACTTCAGCTTTCTGCAGGACAATAATATGAAGCATAAAGCAGGGCCAAAATGTCCTTGACTGGCTGACTCAATCAATCAGTGCGAACCCCGCTGAGAAAGCATTTCAAGTCCTGAGGACAAAAGACAAGAACTGAAGCCAAAAAGCCCTCTGAAAAAGCAGGACCTGGCATTGGATTACAGCACTAGCAGAGCATCAGCAAGGAATAGATGCCTAAAGTGTGGGTTTGGGTTGTCATGATGAATTGATTCAACTCGATTAATCAATCTTTAAAAATTAATTTACTGTGAATTAGCAAAGTTATTCATTTGCATGTGAATAATGTATTTTTTGTTGTTGTTTTTAAATTCAATTACGGGTATAGACCTCTTATAGTATCAGTTAGCACCTGATAGATCACCCATTTCTATGCATTTAATAATCTGTTCATGAACATGTGAGTCTGCACTTCCCCACTCTACTTAACTTTTTTATTACTTTCAGAGTAGATACTAAATAATAGATAAATGACTGGCTTATCATTGTTCATTTGTTTATTATAGTCTGGCCTCTTTTTCTTGTCAAATGATTACTGCTGATGATGACTGACTACGAAGGATTTGAGACAATTTTGTTGGGCAGCCTGAAACAGGAGGGATATTTATAATAAAGCCGTCTTTATGTTTCACCACAAAGAATCAAATACTGTACCATCAAATTAAAGCACTTTAATAGTCATTGCTTCATTTCAGCTCCAGTAATTATTTTCACACTGTACTGTACAAGCGTTCACTTCAGGGTTGCGGCTCAGAAACCCTTTAAAGACACTCAGCTAAAGATATTTCTTGGTATTCCATTAACGGGGTCTCTGTGAAAGGATTCTGCTTCACACTTAAAAAGGTCCCCCATTAGGGACAGGCTGAAGAAATCTACAACTGTCTTCAGTATGTGTGTTCTTACAGAGATGCTCAGAGCACACTCTCCACCTACACCACCTAACCTCATGAGATCCGTATACTCTACCTCTCCATTAAGAGAAGCCAGTTTGTAACTGGCCCCAGTCACCACAGAATACTGCCTAGTTTAGTGGTTTTCCAGCTCTTATCTCATAAAACCGACAAACTCAGTTTCCTCTCAATTATATGTAAGGCAGACGCGAACAGCTTCAAGCTGTATGGAGGAACAAAGATAGATCAAAATAAAGCAATTGCAAATTCATTCATCACTCCTATCAGAGATGCACACCCTAATGCTCACTGAATCACGCAGCACTCTCAACCTCCTGCAGCGCTCTAATCCACAATTTGCTAATCTCTCGCATCAGTAAATGGCATGTTTTGTCTTTTACATTTTATTTAATGATAATGGTGGAGTTCAGAGGACAGGCAGGCAGGGATATGAGAACTAGGACAAACCATCTCCTGTTTATACTTATCAAAGTTAGGAAAACAGATCCTGGATCAGTGTTTCTCACTCTCTGGCCAGAGGGACCCCTGCACCGCACTGTTTTCTGTTTGTTTTCCCTGCTCTAACACATCTGATTCAACACACAAAGGGCTTGCTAATTAGCCGATGTGTTGAATCAGGTGTGTCGGAGAGGGGAAAACACAAAACTCTGTGTAGGGGTCCGCTCGGACTGCGACTGAGAACCTCTCCTACATAAGCAGTCCCAAGAAGCTTCAAGAACACCAGCCTAGACCTCCAGCATTTAATCTTACATCTCCGGTGCAGTGCACAGAGCCCTGAAATCTTTTTTCAGTCATAAATCTTTACACTGTTTCCCCCTTTACCTCAAATGCAGTCCATCGTCCAAGACTGCACTGGAGTGAAAAGGTAATAGATGCCTATTGGCATACACGGGTATCCCAAACACCTGATCGTAGCCTGTCAGTTAATGCACAATTCATAGGACTAGCACTGGGGCAGCTTGTGGCCTAGTGGTCAGGGATCTGCCCCTGCGTACAGTGGTTTGTGGGTTCAAATCCCAGGCCTGCTAGAGGCACCACTGAGGTACCCTTGAGCAAGGTACCATCCCCACACACTGCCTCACTGGATGCCCACTGAATGGGTTAAATGCAGAGAAGAATTTCACACTGTGTGTTCATGTGTGACAAAACTGGCCACTTCACAGATATGTTTTGGGTGTTGGCCCTATTTCAAGACAGCAGTGACACCAGCATGGTAGTGGCGTCATGTTTATGGTCCTGATTAAAGTGTATCAGGCACTTTCGATGCCTACTTCTGTGACTGACCCTAATTAAGTTAAAGCCATTTATATGCTGTGCAGCTGAGAAAGTGACAGTGTCCCAGAGCCAGTAAAACAATCGCTCTGAGCTCGCCTGTGCAGCCAAGAAAGTGACAGTGTCTCAGCACCAAGCTCCTAACTTTGCATAACATGACTCCATTCAGAACAACACAGAATGAAATAAATTAAGAGAAAGCGAAGAGCCATATGAGATGGCCATATGCATGTCTGGAGGGGGTATGCGGAGGCAGCAGGGAGTCAAGAAAGCATATGTAAGGGCAGCCATGTCTACAGTTCCTTAACATAAAGGGTTGGAGAGCACTTTCACATTCGTAAGACTACAAAACACCTATTTAGGCCTTTGGGACAACTGACAAAAATCTACATTAACATATAAAGGTCTGTTCCAATAAACATCAGCTGACATAAAGACCCTCTGTCGGCTTCACCCATACGTAATCGAACATGAATGAGAATATAGAAAAAAAGAACAAAATGACTCCAGGCAGTTTGTAGGTTTTATGGTTTGTTTCCGCTCTTCCCTCATTCCTCAGACGGAGCAGACTTGCCCTCCTCTCAAACTCTGCCCTCTGTCTCTCGTTCACTGAACTCTCCCACTGTCAGAGGCATTTAAAGTACACTCCAAGAGTTTAGAACAACAATGTAGCACACCTGCCAAGTCAAATAATGCTGAGGGAAAGGGCTGAAGGTACTTCGTACATTTCTAATTTGCAGGATGAATTCTAGCCCACAAGGACAGAGTATGTCTACTACACACTTTAAAAATAAAGATGTTGAGAAGAACAACTTTTAGTTCCCTGAAGAACATTTAAATGGATGGTTCTTTGATGAACTGTTTTGGTAAATGAGGTACCTGAGGATAGCAGGATGGTTTATAATAACAGAGCACCTTCAAATTTACATGCATGTTACTAATGTAATGAACAAACACTAGCTTCAGAGCAGAAGTGATTTGAATTCTGTGATACATTTTTTTTTCCTTCCAAGGCTTAGTAGAAATTATCTCAAGTATTTTCATGCTAAATCTACTTCACTGCAATAATGACAGAAACTGAGGTTGACACCGATCCATTTGCATTTAATTTGGCTCTAAAATCCATCAGGATGGGACTTAAAGTTTCTGAGCAGCAAGCCTCGCTAGAACAACACCCTGCCCTCCTTTCTTCCTCACTATAAAGTCCTGAAGGGATGTGACAGGACGCACTGAAGTGCTCTGGCAATAAGCACAGCCCATCAAGGGTGAGAGGGGCTCTGCAAGCAAGTCAGGTTAAATCACTCAGTTACCCATATCTAGAACTGGCAGAACATTTTAGGTACAGTTTTGTAGAACTGTCAACATGGGGAGACCACTTACCATTTTAAAATCAACTGAAGGTTGCTGGACACTAATGATGTATACATGAATAAAGTAAAGTGGCCCCTTATTGTCATGCAAGAACACACCACAGCACACAGTGTGACCAGTATGAAATTCTTTCTCTCGAATGAACCCATTCACCAAGTGAAGCAGGGGGCTGCCATCAATGAGTGGCACCTGGGGAGCAGTGTGTGGGGATGGTCCCTTGCTTACAGGAACCTTAGTGGTGTCACTAGCAGTCCAGGGATTCGCACCCACAACCTTCTGGTCTCAGGGCTATCTCCCTAACTACTAGGCCACCAACTGCCCCAATGTGAACGAATATGAGTATATATGAATCTCAGTTTCAGCCTCATCCCTATCTGCTGCACCTACATGGTGCAGTCAATTACTAAACAATAGAAAAAAGAGAAAAGAGCAGAAAACAAATGGACTCAAAAGAGACTTACAGTAAAAACCAATAAGCAGTTGCTTCAGTACCTGCACACTGATTTCTACAAAAAAGAACTATCTGTTCTTACCCATTGATTTCTATTCTATTCTAAGTGTGTTTAAAGTCAAAGAGCTTTCTGTTCTTTTTATAAGTTTTAGAGGCAGCAGCTACCAACATGCTGACAGGCAGTAGTTGCAAGAACAAATCAATGATCATTAACCCAGACCAGCAATAACAAAATGCATACAGTATCATTTCATAACAAAAACACAGTATGAAAGCTAGCAAAACACAAAGAAATTGTAAGTTAGCATCAGTTAAACTTTGTAAGACAAGTGGCAAATACACTAAATATGGACAAAAGTATTGGGATGCCTGACCATTACACTAACAGGGACTTTAATGGCATTGCATTCAAATACATAGAATATAGAGTTGGTCCCCTTCTGCAGCTATAATAGCTTCCACACTTCTCTGAAGGCTTTACACAACATTTTGGAGTTTCTGTGGGAATTTGTGCCCATTCATCCTGAGGAATATGCATGAGGTCAGACACTGATGTTGGACGAGAAGGCTTGGCTCGCAATCTCCTTTCCAATTCATCCCAAAGTTGCTGGATGGGGTTGCGGCCAGTCAAGTTCTTCCACACCGAACTCATCCAAACATGTGTTTATGGAGCTTACTTTATGCAGTGGGTCACAGTCATGTTGGAATAGAAAAGGTTCTTCCCTAAACTGTGTCCACAAAGTTGGAATTATGGTGTTATCCAAAAGGTCTTGGAATGATTGATTTTACTGTAGCAATGGGTGTGATTAAAGCACCTGAATTCAATAATTAAGAGGTGTGTCCCAATACTTTTGTCCATACAATCTGTATGGGTTGTATATCCACATACACTGGTTCAATTGATGGCAAATGGGTGACATTTAGACAGAAGCAAAGGTACTGAAAAACATCTCAGTTGTTCAAATAACTGTACATAAGTGAACGATCACAAGCTTTTCTGGCAAATGAAACTACCGAAAACTATTTTTGTACTCAAACAAATGGAAAATAACAAGGTTTGTGCCAGCACTTTTTTCATCAGGCCAGTACACAAAAACAGCCAGAGGGGCAACCAAAGAGCACACTAAATGGGAGTCCTTATTATCTAGTCACCCTAATCACACACAGTACTTCTACATCCCTTCGAAGAACCCTTTTATTATATGAGTAATCTCAAGCTGGATTTCATAGGTGGGAGATGTTTTCTCAACACACTTCATCTTCCTTACTCTTCCAGGAGACTTGACATTTTCCCCAAAAGACTGCCTGAGGCAAGTGTCCTGCCATGGGATGTGTTTCGTAACCTGCTGGATAGTACTGTATATTCATGACTAGCCTCATTTCTTCACTGAAATGTACCCAGTCAGTCAAGTTTCAGGTACAGCTCGCTGTAGCAAAACAACCAGGCTTACACCATCATCCCCCAAGCTTCCAGATTCCAGACCCTGCCACAGTGCTTGGCAGGCTCCTTAGAAACCCTTCCATTTACTCATTTGAACTTGACATTTTCAAATAAGACATTAATTTATACCAGTAATTGTTTTGTTTATTTTCTGTCAGCTCCCCCAAGATACTATAATGCTCTCAGTTCAGAAGCTTGTGAGTGAACGATTACAAATGGTATCAATAATTTAGCACAGCAAACATAGCCAGTGTCCTCCAATCAATTGCAGAAGACAGTAGAATCAATCAACTTACGCCTCATGAGCCCTAGAGGCCTGTTACATGCTCATCGTGTTTCACCCACACTGGAACTGAGTACCAGCGAAACCCATTGAAACCGTCACAACGTCCGCAGCACCGCCCATTCGCTGGGCGTCTGTAGGCCGAAGCTTTAATGCAGGGAAAAATGGGACGATGCTTGTAAATAGGTGTTTGGAGATCACATAAGAAGGCAAAAGTCTCACAAATGGGGATAGTTCGAGTAAAAAGCCAGATTTTCCAATGATTTTTGTCTCTCATAAATTTTTCCAATAATTTTTCTGTCTCATGCATTGACGATGCCTTGCTACATCCAACTACTAATGGCTTATAGGACTATGTAGCCTACACCGAGAAAATTATGGTCTGTATGGACAAAATACTAGTAATTACGTTACTAGATATATTACATATTATCATTGTGACATGTCTTCGATATTAGAGAGCCCATATCACAAATTTGCTTCGCTTTTTTAAAAATACAAGTGTGATACAGTACATAAATATTGTAAAGTTTAAAAACATTTCTACTACCAGCCCAAAAGGTCCATGTAGAAACTAAGCAGCAAGAACAGCTCATTTCAAATGTAATGTTATTGTGATGTCACAAAACACAACACATGTCTGCCTATTTGGCCTATAGCACTTTAGCCTTCCCACACATTTAGCCTAACCACTCAATTACAAGAAGCGTTTCAGCTTGTATTGCTTTTTAAATGAGGCACGAAAAAGAACAGAGATGATTTGCATACATCCGTCTCAAAGGCACAGTAACAAAAACACTGTGTTTAATTAAAACAGATAAATAGAAGGTGGAAGATATCATGCAAAATAAATTTTGACTGTTTTTGGTACATAAAACCACACAACCTGTTAATGTGGACCTCAGGGTTAAAACATGCTTTTTTGCATTAAAGGCTAAAGTACTGTGATTGGTTAGAGGGCTCGTTTCCAAAACTTCTTTGTAATATCAAAACTCCAAAGGCAAATGAAATATTATTAGTAGTGAGGAAGGAAAACACAAAAAGGGCTGCTATATTTAGCTTGTCGGCTTGCTTAACATTCTAAATTAACTCCATCAAACACAACACTAAAAAAACAGCATCCAGGGGTACTATCATCAGAGCCCAGACCTTTAATAAACTATTAGATTCTGATCTAGTGCTTTCTGAACTCCTTAAAAGCCAAACATCAAAAAAAAAAACCTCAAAACAGTTCTCCTGGTGAGATGTTCTGGGCTTCTCTTCAACCATCATTACACAACACGGCACGGCTTGCTAGCTGTTCATATATATTTAGCCCAGCAGATGACTCAAAAATCATTGTGAGGACCAAAAATCAAAGCAAACTGGCATTCAGTTTCAGCCACTCGAGCTGTCCTCAGTGAGTTCGAATTAGGACGAGTTAAATGAAAACACAGCTGAAAGGGTGTCTCTGTTATGATCCAGTGTTATAAATCTACACCTCCACCATGGAGAAAAAAAGCAGTGAAAAAACCTATGCTGAAGACGGAACAGAGTCAATAAAAAGCTTTTCCTTCACTAATCTCTATTGCATATTGTTAACCTATAGTTATATTAATGGCCTACTTCTGGAACTACAGACTATAATTAATGTTGTCCTACTTTTTGCTTACTTGCCTTCCTACGCTTTATAGATAGAATCTAATACTGAAAGTAAATTCCACTGATGTTCAAAATTTCTGCATAATTAAAACAGCTGTAATGTAAACACCATTCAGAGTAGCTGGATGTGTAAGGCTCAGTCCTGAAGAAAATTGCTGAGTCAGACTTTTTCACAGCAGTAATGACAGGAACAAGATGTCCAAAGCATTTAGTGCCTCTACGAGCTAGATCACAGGACGTTTTTACATATGAAATGGTTGTAAATATGCTGACTGATGCCTTGGACATTATTTTACAATAGTTTGGAGAAAGAGGTTTTGTCCACGTGAGACAAACAGTACGTATATAGAAAGATTTACTATGATTTTATCATAATCATTTTCTGTAACTGCTTAATCTGTACTAGTGTCGCGGGTCTATGGGTGCGAGGCAGGGACTCACCCTGGGCAAGGTGTCATCCCATCAAAGGGCGCACACACACACACACACACACACACACACACACACACACACGGTCACTTTGGAATCCCCAATTCACCTGACACATGTCTTTGGACTGTGGGAGAACCCGGAGACCCCGGAAGATACTCACACCACCGCAAGGTGAACATGCAAACTCAACACACACAAGACCAGGACCCAGATTCAAACTCCCAACCTTTGAGGTGTGCAGCAACAGTGCTACCCGCTGTGCCACCGTGGGGCTCATGATCAACATTGCACTTGAAAACTCTGCAGGCACAGGTTGGCTTACTCAGATGATAATAAAATGGCTACAGCTGAGTTGCAGACATCACAAGTTTCAATACAATTTCACCATCTCACATCACCACTCTGAATGACTGTTTACATTTCAACAACTCAATTATGAAAATTCCCATTTAAATTATAGGTGATTGATTTTGAAGTTGTTAATTATCTGTTAGTGTATTTGCCTGAAAATTGCATGACAGCAATGTTACTTTTTAACCAACACACACTTCAAGAGACAAAATCCACATCCTGAGGATGACTTTTCTGCCAGCTTTGGATGTCTCATTGCCCTGGGGTTCTTCTGGGTACAAATGCATTCATGTGTTCAGCGATTACAGCACAGCGGCTAGAGATCTCACGGCACATTACGTGAAAATGAGATGTGATATGGGGTAGGCGGTGATGGTGGATTGATGAAACATATAAATCAGTTAGTAGTGAGCGAAAAATATATTTAGTATTAGCTGATGGTGAATTCTTTGAAAGGCAAAGGCGAAAGTGTCCCTCATCTCTAGGGAAACAGCATAATTGTCGGCAAGCCACTTATTTGACTGCCAAATAAAGCGATCTGTACTCAGTTTGCTGCTGCATGTTTTTTGTTGTTTGACCGAAAACAAAGCCCTGCAATCATTCCTCAACTTCCAAACTACATGAGTTTCATCCTGGAGAAAAGAGCTGCAGACATTTCCACCCATATAAAAAGGTATGTAAGATCTTACAGTGCTGGTATCAGTCTAGATCTATATCTCCAACAGTGCTGCATTATACTTCTGTAATAATACATTTCATCCCACACATTTCAGGTATGCAGCAATCTAAGATACTTTATAATACTATTATCTACTTTGTCTGGATATCCTACAGTATTTCCTATAGTATTACTCTGGCCAGTTCTGATGGAGACTGCTGCAATGCACTTTGGCGTAGTGCTGAGAGCCTCGGCAGCCCTGTTAAGTAATACATGCTGCTGGGGGGAACACAGCACCAGCTCTGCTGGCTGGGAAACTGAAAGCATTTTCATTTGAATCTCTCTCTCTGCCACACAGCACAATCCCAGAGCCAGAATGAATCCTTACAGTGATACAGTAGCTAAGTCCAGCTGGACACGAGTAAAAGCTCTAGGAGTGAATTCAGCACTGCATGTGTTACTTCAGCACTGAGGGGCTCACGGATACACAGAGTCGAGTCCAATTCAGCACCACGGATATAGCGCAAGGCTTATCTGTGCAGTAAAGCAATCTATCCTATTCGCAGGCGTTTACACATGCTGTGGTGTGTGTGTGTGTGTGCATGGGTGAAATTGGCTCTAGCGGTTTGCATGGCCCAAGCAATGCATGTGCAATAATTTCGAGCTCGTGACAGGGTTTTCCGCGCGCAGTCAAGCATGCAGCAGAGAGAGCGCGCGTGTTTGTGTGTGCGTGTATGTGCGTTTATGTGTGTGTGTGTGTGTGAGGCTGGCCGCTGGTTGTGCGGTACCTCTGGCCGCCGTCGCTGCAGATGGAGCCCATGAGTCTGTGCGGCGGGGCCGCTCTCAGACTCCTCGTGTCCGGCTCCGGATCGGCCGGAGACTCGCTGAGCCGGACCGCCATCAGTCCACCGCTTCAGGGCAGAGCAGGAGAGGAACCTGCCGCCGCCAGAGCCATGAGGAAGGAGGAGAGAGTGTTCCCTCCACCTCAGAGCCTCCAACTCTCTCTCTCTCTCTCCCTCTCTCTCTCTCTCTCTCCTCTCTAACTCAGTGCGTCTCTCTCCCTCCCTTCCTCGGTCTCATTCGCTCCCTCCTTCCCTCAATGTCTCACTCTCCTCCCTTGCTCTGCTTCTTTTACTTTCTCCCTCTACCTCTTCTTTATTCTCTTCCTCCTCTCCTCTCTCTCTCTCTCTCTCATTCTGTCACTCCATCATACTCTCCTATTCTTTCTCTCTCTCCCCCTCTTCCTCCCTTCCAGCCTCTCTCTCTTTGCTCTGCTTCTTCTACTTTCTCTTTCACCCTCCCCTCACTCTACCCCTCCCTCCTCTCCTCTCCCTCTCTCATTCTGTCACACAATCAATCTCTCAGATTCTTTCTACCTTTCTCTTTCTCTCACTCTAACTCAGTGTGTCTCTCCCTCCCTTTCTGTCCCGTTTGCTCCCTCCTTCCTTTACTGTCCTCCTTTGCTCTGCTCCTTTTATTCTCTCCCTCTACCTCTTTCGTAATTCCTCTCACTCTATCCCTTCCTCCTCTCCTCTCCTTTTCATTCTGTCATTTCATCATTCTCTCATTCTCTCTCTCTCTCTCTGGCCTCATCTTCCCTCATAAGCCTTGCACTGGGTTGGGTCTACTGACTTGCCTGATGGCCTTTTGGCCTAAGGGGAAAGCAATGGGGGGCGTTGTTCTGCTGAAGCTGGTTTGGACTCTGTGCCTCCTGTGCCCTATGCCACATGTTCCTCAGATTCTCCTGTTTCTCACTCTAAAAGTCTTAATTGCCAAGTCTTCGCATCCACATGCAAAATAAAGTTTTCTAGCCTGTTCTATTCATTAACATTTCCCTATTGTAAATGTACTGTAAGGTATAAAACATTTATACAAAACAAGGGTTACAGATGGGTTGCACACCACCTCACCCAAAAAAAATAAATAAATAAAAATTGCAAAACCACATTCATGCAACCAAGCAACTGTGCTTAACCTAATATGATCTAAGATTCTCCAGTTCACTTATTGTAACCTTTTTAGGCCACGAATCTTTGTTCAGTTTTCAGAATGATTTTTTAGGTTAATATCCCATTCCAACGTGTTTTGCGCTAATTTAAAAATACACACCCAGTAAATGAACCTCTTGAAGGAGTATATTAACATAGGGCTGGTTGATTTAAAGTGACATATCCAGTGAAATGAGGGACACCTGCTTGGACAAAGTCGCATAACAAAAAATGAAACAATGACTTAGTGTGACATGACCCGAATAAAGTGGTGACTTAACGTTTAAGTAGTTGCATTTGGAATAGAACAGAATACAATAGTACCAAATAGAATAGAATAAAAAGTAGGAGTGCTGAAAGTTGGTTTATAAATGCACTTGTCCATTTATATTATTAGAGTAAAAGTACCTGTATGTGCAGCAGCTATGATGTGTACGTAACAGCAGTGTTTAGAGGACGAGGAAGGGTGAGCACAGTGTGAGAACTCGAACTGTCCATCAGGCTACGATACAGGACAGCAGCAGACTGGTACAGGAGTCAATCTCACTATTGTGTAGTGATCTGTGAAATGTCCATTTGTCATTCATGAACACACAACAGCACACATTGTGAACAGCATGAAACTCTTCTCTGTTTTTAACCCATTCACTAAGTGAAGCTTGGTACCTTGTACAGAGGTGCTACTAGCAGTCCAAGGATTTGAACCCACAACCTTCTGAGCGCAGGGGTAACTCCCAAACCACTAGGCCACAAGCTTCCGTAGAAAACGAAGCCTTCCCTGACCGAGAACTGAACCCAGGACGCTGTAGTGAGAGCACTAGACCATCAGGGAAAGAACAATAAGCAGAAATGATGAGTATAATGGAGGTTATGGTTTGAAAAAGAATAACCTGTCTTTTCTTTCACCCCATCAAAAGTGACTAGAGACAAGTCAAAGATTTGGACAACGAATTTGTTTATGAAGCGCCCACATGTAAATACGACTTAAAGGGATTTTAGGCCAGGGAGATATCACTTTAGCTAATAACTAAAACGTGTAGCAGCTAATACAGAGCTGGTTATTTTGAATAGGACCTACTGATCATTAAGAGTGATAATGCTGCTTTTCAGAATCTGAAATCTTTATCGATCCTGGAGGAAATTGCTGATGTTCTGACTGCAGAGACACACAGAGACAAGGACGATATAAAATATAAAATCGAAATAAATCCAGTAAAAATCTGCTGAATAACTCATATGAAATACACTATGCTATATACAAAAATTCTGGGTCTAAATACTACAGACAGAAACTTGCAGTTAAGTGAAATTACTAAAAACACAGGGTAGGACTATGTTACGGCACATAGCAAAAATAAGTAATATATAAGCAATATTAACATAAGTCATGATATTCATACGGTAAGACTATTGCAGACTACAATATATTATAGTAATAACATATTGCACATAATGAAATTATTTAGCACCCATTAAGAAAAAAAAACTTCACACAATAGTGCACATGTAAAACAGCATGTTGTTGAGATGCTGTTTACTATGATGGCTACTCAATGAAATTCACAAAGTGGATCCAATTGTTAGTGATAATGATCTGGTAATGTTCTGCTCCTTACACACACCAACATCTCCAGTGTTGAGTGAGCTCACATACAGTGCTGGATCAGCAGTTATACTGTTGAGATGGAAAGTACGAATGAATTAGACAGTGGGGATTTGGATGTGCATTCCAATTTTCGAGGAAGTAGGAACCATTATAAACATCCAAAAAAATCTGTTATAAACGACCAAAAAAGCCGAGATGATTGCGCACCCTAAGGACCACTGATGTGCATTAATGGGGGTTTTGCCCAAAGGACACATCTTGCCATCAGAAAACGGTGATAATGTGCCTTATTTAATCTAATTCACAGTCCAGAGAAAGGAGTGCTTGGGCCGATCATAAATGGAAAGGCAGGTTTTTCCCATTCAAGTCTGATTATGTGGGCACAGGCCAGAATTAGGAATTGCAGCAACTGGCAGGCCAGAGTAACAGCAGGAGTCAGCATGTGATTTATGCATTCATTTGTTATTCTCCCTGTGAGGCTGATCAGAGGGCCATTTCCGTTCTGGTAATTCGTTGTCCGAGCTCTTACACTCTCAGTGGAGATTCTGAGACTGTCTTTCAGTCAGGACGTAAGATTTAGTACACTTTCACACCTACCTAGTTGGTGCAAACCAATCAAAACTTTTCTTAAGTTTGGATCATTTTGACAAAAACTAAACCCATACTTGTGGATGCATTAAACAAACCGAGGGTCTGGGTTCACATCCAGGTGATCCTTTAATCAGTTCACTGCTTGGTGGAGCCAAACTTTCTGCAATAAATAAGTGAATTCATCATGCAGTGGTGTTTCTGGGCCTTGTGGCCCAACAGGCAAGATAGCCTTATTCGCTGGGGCCCTATTGGTGTCCCAGCATCACCCCCCTGATGGTGCTACCCCAGGAAACCACTTAGAAAACACCCTGAGAACATGCTTTCCTCACAGCATATCAACACTGTACTGTCCACCTGTTAGAACAGGGGACTCCTTGCAGATGCTCGTATAATTCTTGCTACACAAGCTGCTGCTAATCATGGTAGAGAAGCAAGTATTTCATTCTGGCACACAGATTGCCGAAAGTATTTTGAGCTAGACGCTGAACCACCTGATTAGTTGAATTTGAACTTACACATTTAATAATGATATATGTAGACATTCATTTCCATTTATCTTTAACACAATGGGTGCAATGATATATTTGATCAAAAATATATATCTGCTGTCTGGCAAACCTATTCAACCACCCTAAAAATCATAACATCACAATGCAAAAATGTGTGCATGGTGGAGAATAAGCACTCAGTCAACATTGGTATTTCATGTAGGTGCATTGTTGATAATATTAAAGCACATTCTGTCAGCTGTGTCTGTAATTGTAAACTACACAAAGTGCACCTGTTTGGTAAATGGAGTGGAAAAAAGGGAGAATGTGTGTAGATGCAAGATACAAGGTTTATATAAAGTATATCGTTTGGTTGTCATGGAAAAACTTCTGAAAGTGTGACTTTATGGGAGCAGGAAAAACTTACTATAATGTCCATTAAGGTAACAAGTTTTGGTTCTCAGTAATTTTGAACCATTTCTATTGGTCTACTCGTCATTAAATAAACAACGTAAAGGGCAGCTAGTGAAAAGTGAAAACCTGGTAAAAAAAGGTTTTAAGCACAATTACATGTGTGAGTGTATCTTTTTCCGTTGTCGTACAGAAGTCAGTACAGTAATTGTATGTTGCAGAACACCATCCATTTAAGTGGATCTTCTGATGTTTCTGTATTTGGGAGTTAAACTGGATGGATGCGGTGTGAATAGACTGCTGCATCTCTGCCAGCCTCCAGCCTCCTGTTATGTAACATGTGAAGCAGTGGAGTGAAGTGAAGGAAAAGGTAGATCCATTACTGAGACTACACAGCGACACCTTGTGGCAAACACCAGAGCTTGGGCCCCTGCAGTTTTCCTTTACATAAGGACACTGCTGTCAACTACTGTGCATCACGTGTATGGCTGTAGCCGGGTAGGGAGAGGCAGAGATCTTTCATTATCTGTTGTGTCTTTACAGTTGAGGACACTGAATTATGTAGGTACTGCTCTCCACGACAGCATCAGTAATCAAAATGTACCCAAAGAACGACAACTTTGGTAGCATTTAAATAATAATGACACCCACAACTGGAGTCTCGGAATAAATCTGCTTAAACTCTTGAAATGCATTTTTACTAATGAAGCAAATTCTTTGATTCAATTACCAAAAAAAAAAAAAAAAAACCCGAACAAGCTCAACAAAGCTAGCGAAGTGTTGCATCCCATTTAATAACACATCAGCACCAGCAAACTCAGCGGAGCAGAAAGCTCCAGAACTCAGCATCTCTCTCAGAAACGCCGGAGGCCTGCAAAGAAGAGGAGCTCGATAATGCACAGCCTCCATCAGCAGTCATGCTTCTGGGGAAACGGCAGATGGAAGTGGAGAGCTGTGTTGTGGCTCTGGTGTCGCTGTGCATTCGTTCAGGGCCCAGAGCCCTGCGGCTGCCTGAGCAGTCGGCTGCATGGCCAGCAGCCACAGCCTCTCAGGGATGTCCAGCTAGGGCCACCAGAACAAACACTCCAGTCAGAAATGGCCATTCGTCCGGCAACCACAAGTCACTCTTTTACAGCAGCTCCTGGGCCCTCGCTGCAAAAGACAGTGTAACGGATATTGGTCAATGTTTCCCTTACCAAAAAAAAAAAAGTCGATCAATCAAGACATGCTTGGTGTTTGAGATGGGCTGGAGCTACAAGGCTAATATAACTAACAAGCGATGGAGGCATGTCGACCATCAATTTCCACAGTGCAAACGCATGATTAAACCTTACAGACCTTACAGACACTTGCCTCAAACCGTGCCGAGTTATTAAGTTAGCACCTAATTATAGAGCCGAACCCCAACATTTTGCAGGCTTTGAAATGTATGATAGTTTTGGCATTAAACTCTTCATTTGTCCTGTAAATGATTGTACTGTTGGTCTTGTTGTTTTTTGGCTCTCTCTCTTTAGTCCTATCCTACCTGCACTTGTTTAGTCTTGTGGTGTTTCTGTTATTTTGTTCTTGTGTTGCAGCATGGTCCTGGAGGAACACTGTTTCTTTTGAAATGACAGTAAAGGCCTTCTTGACTTGACTTGACTTGAGATGCCTGGTTCCTGTCAGGACCACTCTGAATAATTATGACTCAGTATGTTCCTCTGGAATGAAGCATTTCATATCAAACCACTATGAATGACTTTATTTACACATTAACAATTAAATTATGCAGAAATGTGAAATATTGGTAGAATTGCCCTTTAATTTATCTTTCTGTGTGCTGCCATGTATTCTGTATTACAGTGTTGCCTTTACTTTTAGAAGTATTGCAATAGCACATTTTGATTTATTTAATCAGAATAGCAATAAAATGCAATGGAAGTGTAAAGTATATTTCTATCTATATGTATATTTCTGTTTATTTATGCTGGTTTGTGAATCAAAAAACAGCTAACATGTTCAAATGAATATGCCGATGGCTTTAAGAAATCATGTTATTAGAAGAGAAGATTAAAAAGCAGAAATAGCTTTTGATGAGTTTCATTTCATTTCAAATCCCCATGACATTGAGTCTTAACACTATCTTGTAGTTTTACTCAAAGGAGTGATTGATCTTGGTGCAACCTGACCTGTTCCTTACCTGGGAGCTTCTGCACTGCTTCTAAGACCGGAGTTTCTTCTTTAATAACAAAGTTACCCTGGAGATTAAGTCTTACCATGACACCGAAAATCCACTGGCATGGCATTATGAGGCATGATTAATATGCAAATGAAAAAGTCAAGGTAGCAGTGTAGTGTGAACAGGGCTACAGGGAAAGTTGTGTAATACATACAGCGCCTGGCTCTTAAGTAAAGGCCGATTAACACACCAGTCCCAGTGGAGAGAAGGGAGGAATACTGGATTATTAATGCATAAACAAACTGTTCATTTTCAACAGACCTAGCGACTCTGAAGTACTTACAAAACATCAAGCAACAGGGGACGGAGCTGTCAGTGTGTGCATTTATGGCCAGCCTGCCCACACACACTGACAAGGCTTGCAGACACAGGCACTGTCAGATTAAAGTAGAGGGAACAGATGCAAAATAAGGACCACTTCATGAGAGGCTTCACAAAAAAAGCTACAGAGTTGAAGGTAATTTTCAATGAAATTGAGTCAAATTCATGTTATTTAGTTTCAGAGATTATTACTGTTTGTGTGCCTTTGACTCTTGCTCCCTGAAACAGTCTGTTCTGCTCCAAAGATTCCTCTAAAGGATCCATATAATGAAAAATCCTTATTTGTGTGTTTATTTGTTCATTTATTCATTTACCTACTTACAAACATATTTCTTTACATTTATATATTATTTTGAATAGTGTACTTTTTTATATAATATTGTTATACTGTATCATTTTTATTCTATTGGTTATGTTGCTTCTACCATCGCACTTTTTTAAGTTTCTTGTAACCACTGCGCCTATAGCACTTTAGCCCTGCCCACTCACATTGAAGTAATAAGGAGTGTTCCAGTCTGTACTTATTTTTTTCGACCGAGGCACAGTATACACCATAGGTCACTTACATTTACATACATTTACATACATGATTTATAGACAAATACAAAACAGGATAACACAGACGAATTTTTTCAAACAATTAATTACAACACTATGATTATGGTGTTACACAACAGAGATGTAACCCAAGCCAGTAGCAGCTCTGACTCGAGATTTACTAACTATGAAAGATCACATTGAGGAGAAGCAAAATGGACTAATTCATGACCTTTGACCTCAATGCTGTAAATCAATCAAACCTTTCATTTCTAACCATAGGTGTTAAAAATGAAAGTATCAATTAATGACATTTTAGAAACAATTTCAGTCAGGTGAAAAGAAAAATTTATCCAGACATGATCAATACAGATTTGCTCAAGCACAAATTTAGATCAGACCGGGTGGAGGCCTCTATAAGTGGAACATTTAAAACCACAATGCTCCAGGCAAAGAGTAAAAACCAAGCTGACAGACTGAGAATATTAAACAGAGGTGCTGATTGCTGCTAATTATTTTGGGGGAAATTGCCTGCCTTGGAATTGTTGAGCAATCAACGCAGCATCCCCAAAAATAACCGAGTGGTCTCAATCAATGTCTTTTCCAAATCTATTAGGATGAGGGGATTGAACAGTGATGATCCTATTCAAGCTCCTCTGCATGAAGTGGATTTCAAATCAACCAATTTAATGAAAAAAATTAGCATTCCTATTATGATGTACAGCATAGAGACTCTCTTATTGACTCCAAGAGGTCCCTCTTATGCTTATATATTCAGAGCCACCTGATCAACAGAAAATACACAGTATAGAGAGCTGTAATCCTGCTTTAAACTCAAGTTGAACAGCTTACCCTCCAGCTTTTAATACAGTATAAGCCACTCTGTATGGCTAACAATGAAATAAAAATCATCAGTCCTTTTTCGTAACAGCTTTCTGACAGACACTCTGATAAACACTGGGCACTGGCTTATCTCCTGGATCATTTTTCTATTTGATCCAACCACTCCATCTGGTCTGGACAAAATAATAGAAGCTCAAATCTCCCCAAATCGTCACACACTTTCCTCCTTATTAAACCCTTTACCGCATGGTCTTGACAACAATGTCGTAATATTTGCCAGCCTACAATATAAAAGGATATAATGGACACAATAAAACAGCCATTGCCATACATCAACTAAATGTAAAGTAAACTTTTTTTTTCTCTAAATTACCTGCCCAAGTTAGTCATCTCAAATTCCAATCACTAGCTAGAACCCCACTTGTCACACAGTACATCCAACGCTGGGAGGTGAAAGCCAGCATGAACTGCCACTAATCATTAGACGGCTCAACACGCTTGGAGGAGAACAATGACGGCCAATTCTGTTATATCAGCTAACAGATGCCCATGCTGGCTAATATCATGCTGAGTGATGGGGGTTGAGGGAAGAGCACCCTCCCCACTCTGAGGACCTGATAGCTGCGCATTTAAGGAGCTGTTGTTTTTGTTTAAACTTGAAAATGTTCATCTTTCGTGCAGTAAAGGGTTAACTAATTGCAAAATATACTTATGTATATGGTCACTTTTGTCTATAAAAAGACAAAGGTACATTAAAAAAAACATCTGCAATTGAGTTGACATTTTGTCTGTACCTCTGTCTAGTTTTATAGATAACAATATGCCAAACAGTGTCAGAAAGCAAGTTAGATAAGATAAGATAAACCTTTATGAGTCCCACAAGTGGGAAATTAGCATTGTTATGGTAGAAGGTGGACGGTACAAAAGGTAAGAGTGGCAAAACAATAGAATAAAATCTATACATCACAACATAAAAATACGCCATACAACTAATACAAAAATATAGAGAATTTGTGTATATACAAAGCTATGTAAGCATAGGTATGTATGTGCACATTTTATGTATGTTTATATATACACATAATGTATATGCATGTATGTATGTATGAGCACCGTGGATATATATACAGGTACACTGTGGAATGTCCTCAGTTGTTTGGTAGCGGCAGGCATTGACAAAAACAGTAATACTGCACCAGACAAATTGCACACTGCACACAGCAATATTTCACGCCAAAAATTGTCCATGTTCCATCAGAGATATTGCACACCAGAGAAACTTGTCAAGCAGTTTACCTGAGATTAAATAACATCTTAATAAGTGGTTGGAGGAGGCATATGATACTGTAGGCAAGTAGTTTGCAAGATGTTTATTAGTAGGGAATAAAGCTCCATTTCTTGTCAGCTACATTAATCTCGTAGCTCCAGTATAAAACTAAAACCAGTTTTGGCTGATTGACTGCAGCTGAATAACATGGTTTAAATTTGATTATTCTATGGCATTAATTTCACTTGTATCAGACCCAGAGGAGGATCAGTTTCTCTTTCGGGTCTTGGTTTCTCTCAGAGGTTCTTCGGCATATGCTACCACTGTATTCCCCTGCTTGAAGAGTTCTGGAATAAGGCTTCTTTGTGTAAAACACCTGTTGTAAAAAGCACCCAAAAAGTCATACAGAACTGGACTGAACAAAGGGCTAAACTAAACTGCCTGCAAATCTGCATAGAACATTATGTATGCAGCTGTTCAGCCGAAAATCCTGTAAACATTGCTCTAGACTCAAATATAAAACAATGCAAATTACATGTAAATAGCTCTGAAGCAAATCCACCAACCTTGTGACTGTAATAGCCTCTAATATTTCAGCATTCAGCCAGAAACAGCTACAGTGTTACAAAAACCATTTAACTGGGATTTTAGCTGCCTTTTACACACTTTCAATGGAGACTTTGGAGTCTGTATCGTTTAATGAGAAGACACAAACCCCACCTGCACTCCTCTGCTATCTTCTCCAATCTAACCCTGAGACCCTCACTTCACACTGCACTGAGCACTGTGACACACACATACACACACACACACACACACACACACACACACACACATGCACACACACACTCATGCAATCTCTCTCTCTCTCCCTTCATTAAACCAGCTTAGTACACCCAACAGCCAGGGCTTCAACAATGTCAGCTAATTTAATTGTCAAGGCAAGGCTTGAGGGCTCATTTGCAGCGCTGTCAGAAAATATCATACAGAGAAAGTTGTCAAGTTGTACTGCCTGTACGAAACCATTTATATAATAGAGAGACTTCAGTTAGAATCTGCAATACAAAAATTGTATTGATGAAGGCTTTAAAAGACAATTGACATTCCTTATATGCAGTCACTGCCATTAGATCGAGCAAGCCGTAATTACCGACCTAATTCAGGTCGAACAGGCTTGACCGAGCCTTGGTCAATTTTTTGAATGTGCCAGCGCCACAATAAAAACAATTAAAATGGATCTGCTGTAAAGCCCACTAGGGGAGATCCGCCGTGGTAGAGCTGGTGTAAACGTGGTGATTCTAAACATTGATTTATTCATTTCTGAGAGCATCCTTGTTACACGATCTCGCTGTAGCCAGTGGCGGCATGGCAGCAGATGGATTTTTTGACAGTAGGCCTATGTGTTGCTCACCCACTCACTGTACAGTACATCAGTGACTAATCTGGCCTTTAGTCTAGACTGCAGCGGATGACGAACCGCTGAAACTGCCTTGTGCAGCTAGCAGACCACTCGGCTCCCATTAGCCATCCATCGCCCTTGCACAGGCTCATTAAACACCCCCAGATTCCATGGGCAGAATATGAGAACTAAACACTTCCAAACTCACGCTGGCAGAATATGAGAGTTAAAGACTTCCAGACTCATGCTGTCAGAACATAAGGCTAAACATCCAGAGCGTGAGGGATAAACACTTTCAAGCTATCCCAGGCAGAACGGGGCACCTGGTGGCCTGGTGGTCGGGGAGTTGCCCATGCGATCAGAAGCATGTGGGTTTGAATCCCAGGACTGCTAATGGCACCATCGAGGTACTCTTTGAGCAAGGCACACACTGCTCCATGGGTGCTGCGTCGCAGGCTGCCTGCTGCTTCACTTGGTGAATGCATGGGACCAATTTTACACTGTGCTATGGTGTGTCCACGCGTGACAAATGGTTCACTGTCATGAGGGTTAAATGCTTTCAAGCTAATACAGGGAGAACAGAAGAGCCATTCCTACTTCCCATTGCTGGCGCCAAGGGGGGCATTCGAAGGCATTGCCCCCCCTAGCGAGTCGCAAGGCCCCCCCTAGCGAGTCACTCATATGTATAGGTGGACTGGAAATTTCCGTCTGGTGCACGACCGCCTACCCGAGATCAGCCAGCAAGGGGCACGGAACCACGGTCGACATCAGACAACACAAAACAACCCCCCCCCCCCACCGGAACCACAATCAACACCAGCGAGCACACCCTCCACCCCCAAAAAAGTTAAGGAGCCCCTCTTACAAACTGTTTTGTCCCTTGGAACATCACATTAGGCTTATCCTTCTTCAAAGCCACAGCAGATCTTGGTGCATTCAACATTCAGATTTGTGGTTCCACTGAATCTTCTCCACCTCCCTGTGGCAAAATTAAATCATTCACCAAGGACTGTGACTTCTGTTATTGGATTTTCAGTCTTTTTCACTTTCCAGAGCAGAACATTTGCACTTCCAAAAAATGCTTAGTCATCTTATAACTAAATCTGCATGCACATTGCATGGACATTTTATGGAACTGAAGTAAATGCCAAATCAAGTTTGAAAAACAAAACACACTAACATCATAATTATGCAACTGTCTAAAACCCTTCATCCTGAAACTGGTGGCCTTATTAGGATATGAATATTGCATACCCTGCCCTAAATAAAACTATTAAATTTTTTAGCGTTCTCATCAAGATCCCGATTTGCTGACATCTTTCAAATCTGGGGAATACTGCAGAAAAGAAGAGAAGAACTACTGAAGTTGAGTCTGCTCATATTAAGATTTAGGCTGTAAAATCACTTTTTGGTTATTGGCACAATGGCATTTAAAGTTTCTGAACATATCACCGTATCATGTATGTGATAAAACATAGTTAAATAACCGTGCACTAAATAACCCTACAGAGTCGAATGGCAGAGGTTTCAGTGAAACAAAAAATTACATGGAGCAAAACACGTTATACAGGTTAACATGAGGGCAAAACACTTTCAGTCTTATACAGGTTAACATGAGTCCTAAACACTGTAATTACCACTTACACTTTGTAGCTCTCTTTCTTAAAAAAAGCATTATTTCATAACATGCTCCCATTTGTTATTTAAAAACTATACATGTACATTGGAATATTATACTATACATCACAATATCATTGCTTGTTTTTCCATCTGGTATTTTGCTGTCTTCAACAGATGTAACATGAATGTGAACAAAAGCCATGCCCATCAATGATGTGTATGGGTATAGTTAGTTATGTGTATGTGTACATTTAGATATATTTCAGTGTTTCAGGAATAAGCAGTCAAAAGTTTAACAGTATTGCAGTCTAACAGTATAGATTATTCCGGGCCCATAATCAAGAATTAATTAAAGCAGAACAATCTCAAAATGAATTTGCAGTGAGTTTAAATCCATCGAATTTCTCACTAATGAAGCCTGACTATAGATTAAGGCTTAATAATTTAGAGCTTGTCATTACAGTTGAGTCTGGCAAATTCTTCTACATTTTCAATTCTGAGACCTAACCAATGGTACTTTCATATCATCACTGATTAGCATGTGGGCTGAGGGCCATTATAGCTCAGCCAATGTAATTGTTTCATTTCTAAAAGGTGAATGTTTCAGAATGGCATTTATATCTAGAGACAGACATATCTAGTCAGACAATACAGTTGAAAGACAGACATTGTCTTAATTAAATAAATATGAACACCCTAAACAAAGTGTAAGTGTACGCCGTTTCAATTGCATCTGTCACAAACTGACGCTTGGATTATAAGTAACGTCTGGAATTCATTGAAGTGGATCTAATTGGTGCTGTTCGCACCATTTATGGTGGGAAGAATTGTGAGTAACAGCAGTAAGTCCAAGCTCGTCACACCTCTGTGGTCATTCTGATGTCCTAGATGAATGACTAGCACTAGAAATACGCTTCAATTTCTCCAGCCTGCAAGGGCTGATTTCGCTTCAGTGATGCAAGATATCCTAGCGACTTTGATAATGTCACTTAGGAATTCATTCAGGATAACGGCAGTAAAGCATATTTGTACACTGAATTGTAATTATATTAGGCACACCTCCCTTGAATCTGCCCTTATTAGCTACTTTATCAAGTATACCTACCATACAGATGCACTGTATGGGTTACAAATACAGACTGTAGCCTGTTTTTACCATGGATCACCATATGACCACTGAAAAAATATTACTTGGGTGGTGGACCATTCTCAGCATAGAAATTGCACTAACATAGCAATGAGATGCTATGTTAGTGTTTGCTGCATTGGCATGTGTTGCTGTAGTGTTGCTGCGTGTCTTTGCTGGTTTGAAAATTGGCCACCAACCAAAAGTACCTGGGCTCACAGTGGTCCTGTAGAAAGAAACTGACCACTGATGAAGGACTAGAGGATGACTAATGCTCCTTGTTTATGGAAAACAAGCTTTAGCCCCTTACTGTACACCTACAAGGGGTGTCAACTATGTAGGTGTTTCTTTTAATGTGAATGAAAGGTGTACATGCGGCATGATACAGTCAAATCAGCTTCACACAGCATGTTACTGTCACTGCTGTGCTGAGAATGGTCCAATCTTAAAAGCCTTCCAAGAATTGTGGAAGCTCTTATACTTGCAAATGGGGGACCAACTCCATATTAAAGTCTATGTATTTGAATGCAATCCCTGCTGGTTTAATGGTGAAGCATCTTAATACTTTTGTCCAAATAGTGTATCTGTTCAGCGGTGGTCCTGTGGTGGGTTGTTTTCCTGGATGATGGGGTAGAGACGGGATGAAGTCAGTAATGGGAAACATACAAAGTGTATCTATATTGTAATGGTGTACATAAAATGTATTTTGTGCCCAGTAAACTAGCAACATGGTGTATTAAACAGAACCATTCAATTTAGAATTATTATAAAATGTCAGACTATAGGAAAAGCACTGTTTGCTAGCAACAAAATGACATTTGTGTGTCTGTGTCATCACTGGACTACAGTCTAATCTTTGGTGAAAACATGTCGTGCCCACTCTGCTGAAATGACAGTTCAGTTCAGTAAATAAGGGACAAAGCACAGAAAAAGAAGATTGACTGGCTGGAATAATGCACAAAGACCTGCTGGTGTTCTGAAGTTATTTTGACATGAGCGATTTTCCCTTTCCACTCATCAGTAATGTGGCTCTCCAACTCCCACGCACTTAAACACAGACACACAGGAACACACAGGAACACGCACACACACAGAGATAGTACATGCACACGGATTGCATATAAACAGAGTGAGAGAAAGCGAGTGAGAGAGACAGAAAGACCTTGGGGATAATCACAGTACACAGACTGTGCGCACACACATACAAACACACACACTTGACTGACAACATGTATGCAACTGCAAATGTGCAATAGCAATACATCCCATGCATACACTTAACAGTGAGTTATTTTCTGTTCAAACATCCTTCACTTTTTGCCAAAAACACCTCAGGTTTTACCAAAAAGCTGTATTTTTGTCTTATCTAACCATACAGCCTGATTCCAGTCTAAGTCCCAGAAGCGTCTTGAAAACTCCAGATGCTTATGTTTGTAGGCCGATGAAATAAATGTTTAAAGAGGTGGCGTCTTGGTGACCCCCTGATGCTACCACCTGCTGCAAATCTCCAAACATGCCACATAGAGATTTTTCCCACTTCATGAAGCGTCCTCCTCGCTGTGATTTGGCTTCTGTGTCACCTCATATTTAGACCCCAGTGAAAGTACACTCAGGTAGACATTTTAGTGCAATATATATGTGAACGTGCTTCAGTTACACTTCGTTCATAAGAATTTACACGAGTGCCAACAGTTGTGACATGTGGTTTTGTTAAATGTTTTTCAAGTGTGACAAAACATTCTTCAAGTTATATTTGTTGATTTGTTGTCTTATTTTGACTTCTTTGACTGTACAATATACACACTGATAACATATATATCAACATGATCAATGTATATATATTTAAAGTATAGTTCCAGAAAAAAATTAGAGACCACTCCAAAAAAAGGTGCAAGTATTGACCTGAACAGCTTTGCCTTAGTTTTTAAGAACTGCTGACAATATCTTTCCTAATTTCCAAATAAAATTTTGTTCTTTAAAGCATAATTTGAAAGGAAATGACATCAAATAAGAGAAATCATGCAGTGTTTACTGACCTTGAATTATGAAAAGAAAACAAATCTCTTGTTCACTCTTAACCTCAGCTGGTTACATGGCGAGAGGAGAGTGCTGATAACAGCAGTGTTTTTTTGTACTTATGAAATTAAATGGGCTAAGACTTGATTCAGGTGATCGTTAATCAGTACCTCATGAAGCAGAATGAGGTGCTTGTGTAGGAATTTAACAGACACCAGCATGGAATGGTTATCATACCGATAGAGATGCAGATTTAAAAATAAATTGCAGTGGTCTCTTATTTTTTCTGGAGCTGTTCCCAGCAGGACATTGCCCAGAGCATCACACTGCTTCCGCCACCTTGCTTTCTTCCCATAGCGCATCCTGGTGCCATGTCTTTCCACCTGGCCGTTCCCATGTAAAAGGAAACATGATTTATCATGTTCAGTTCTGATACTCACATATCCATTATGGGTGCTTTGTGTGGTGGACAGGGGTCAGCGTGGGCACTCTGACTGGTCTGTGGCTATACAGTCCCATATCTTGCTGTAATGTCCTGTGTGTTCTGACACATTTTTATTATAGCCAGCATTGTAAAGACCTCACAAGAACTGTGGTTTTGGAGATACTCTGACCCAGTCTAGCCACTATGGTTTGTTTCTTATAGTTACTCAGATCCTTACACTTGCCAATTCTAATACTTCCAACACATCAGCTTCAAGAAACGACTGTTCATTTGATGTCTAATATATTCCACCCCTTGACAGGTGCCACTGTAATGAGATAATCAGTGTTATTCACTTCATCTGTCAGTGGATTTAATGTTGTGGCCCATTTTTACAAAGTCACTGAAAAAAAAAGAATTTACAGACAAACACAATTACACCAATATATCAAACTAATTTAAGCGCAGATAACAAGATGGATTCGAAAATATACAAGCACTTTACAAAGTAGCACTTTGTTTTTCTCTGAACATTAATTTTTACTCTGAAAATGTATAAAAACAAATTTACTCACTCACACACACACACACACACACACACACTCATGCACACAAGAAATACTTGTTCCTCACAGCCAGACATCTCTTCCCTCAGTTTACCACTTCAATGGTGAAAATGTACCCACACACACACACACACACACACATACACAAACTAACACACATATACACACACACACACACACACGTGCATGCACACACACACAGACTAACACACACACACACACACACACACACATGCGCACACACACACGCATACGCATACACATACACACGCACATACACACACACACACTTGTTCCTCGAAGCCAGACATCTCCCACCTCAGTTCACCACTTCAGCACACACACACAATCACACACTCACACAACCCTTGGCATAATGGCAGTAGCATGTGGAGATTCCCTCTCTAAACACCCACACACTGCACTGTGACCAAGCAGAGGTGGAAAGAGCAGCCAGACCCTGCACTCAAAACTTGACAAAATTACTCAATTAGAAAAGAGAGCGTTCCTCAAAACCAGAATCAAAGATGTAACAAGAATCAACTTAACTGAAATGGTCCAGTTCAGTTTAAATAATTAAAACATAAAAGCTATTGAGCCTGTATAGGAAGCTTTTCAGCTTTAACTTTTAATATTTGAATATTTGCATTGATTATTTAAATTACATATTTGACAAATCCATTTCCAGCCCTGTGTAAGGGTGACCGCTGAGAGGCCTGCAGAAAGGGGAAAAACGCTCATCAAACGACGCCACCACACAAATAATATCCTAATTTCCTAATATTGTGACATTGAAGTAAATATCATTTGACAAAGAGAAAAATTGGGAAATTTGACAAAAACAGTCACGAGATGATTCTTTATTAGGGTAAATTGCTGTTTTGTGTAAAGCATGTCCCACGTAGCTACAAAGATGTGGAGATATCATACAAACACACACGCTCTCTCTTGCTCTCTCTCTTATACACACACACACACACACACACACACACACACACACACACACACATTAAAGTATTAATAGCTCAGACGCCAGGAACCAAACTGTGGATGATGATTGTCAAGTACACTCCACCTTAATGGCACTCAAGATCCTGCATGAATACATCTCCTCACAGACTCCAACAACAATGATACTAAACAGCCATAATCACGCCACACAATGAGCGACTGATTACACCACTCAAACACACACACACACACACACACAAGAATGCTCCAGCTGATACAAGCAAATAGCCTCAACTAGCAGTCAATCACTTTGCTTTACATTTCAGAAAGGGGTTTTTGATATATAGTAAAATGCAGAATATTTAAGTTGCTGTTCATCTTTGCTGCTCCTTGATAACTCTGTACAGTCGCAGCACCGATTCAAAGTAGTTCATATCTCTAGAGAGTAAACCTGACCTCCTTTTAGGCCATGCTGGCCAGCTTAAGTAACACAAACTACATTATTTATCTGCTTCAGACCGCAGGAGTGATAAAAGCATTATCCTTTTGTGAGTGTGGCAATCAGGGCAGACCACAGTGTGGGTTTCATGCATTAAGCACTCTGATATAATGCTAAGAAACCTTGTTTGCAAACATCCTAGAGGACCTATGTCATTATCCAAGCCGCTTATCCTAACCAGGGTCATTGGGGGGGCGCAATCCCAGTGCTCACAGGGTAAAAGCCATCACCCTGGATAGGTCACCAGTCCTTCACAGGACACTCCGACAAGCACACTCACCCCAAGGGGCAATTAAGCATCTCCAAGCCGCTTGGTTGACTTTGGGAGGTAAACAGAGCTCACAACAGAAAACCCACACAGCACATGCAAACTCCACAAAGGAACCTGGCCTCCCCTGATGTGAGTTCTTGCTGTAAAGCAGCAGAGCTACCCACCGCACACATCACTGAAAACCAACACTAGAAAGTGCTCTTTACACTGTGAAAGAATTTCATGGACCATTGGACCAACAGAAATGGCCTAAAATGAATGAAACTAGCATTCACTTATACTGTAAGTTTTGTTCTCAGAAATAATTTACACTCAAACATTTGACCACACCCAGTCAAGTTTCATATTTTATGTTTACTGTTTACACTAATATTCATGGAAATAAGTTCGCATCTTCCACAGGGAACACAGTTAAATATATCCGGCAAATTTTAGGGCAGTTTAATACTGAAACAAAATGAAAAAAAAAAACCTGCAGTGGTTACAGTTTGTTTCTTTTTCCAAAATTCACTAAATAAACAATAACTATGCATTAAAAATGAAAAGTGTGTTCTCTGTGGAGGACACATTCTTATTATAACTTAAAAATCAACCAGGAGTGCCCAAATGACTTGATATTCAGCCTATAGCAGTTTACTCCCACCCACTCACATCGAAGTTATAAGGAGTGTTTCAGCCCAAACGGCTTTGTGACTGAAGCACAATACAGGGCAGTCAATCAGGTCATTTTTATCAGTCTTAAACTCACAGTAGCGAAAATGGTCATGTAAAAGTAAATTGTCATAAATGAGAGAAAAAAATAAAATATGAGAGAAATGTGAGGAATTGGCCCTTTAATATTACACGCTTCATATGACTCCGTATTTGACAATAAAACTCAGCCTAGAGTGAACAGAGTAATGAGAAAAGTGGTTGGATGCCAGATGTAAGTCATTTAAACAGAGCCATCAACAGGGCTAATTAAATCTGGCTAGTAAATCTGCATAACGAGGCAAAGTCTCAGGCCTCGTTTACACTGCAGGTCTTGGTGCTCAATTCTGATTTGTTGCCTATATCCGATTTTTTGGACCTTCTGTTTACACGTTTTTTTTAATTGTGACCCATATCCGATTCGCTTGTTTACACTTGCTATAGCAAAGGGGGGTTGTTACACCACACAGTAGCCAAG
>JBBPCX010000040.1:9004506-9014542 GCA_037974365.1 Hydrocynus forskahlii | reverse complement strand
CCACGTTGCACCACAGACTGTCCAGGAGTTGGCGGATGCTTTAGTCCAGGTCTGGGAGGAGATCCCTCAGGAGACCACCTCACCAGGAGCATGCCCAGGCGTTGTAGGTCATACAGGCACGTGGAGGCCAATATTCCAGTTAGATTATATACAGTTATTCAAGGGTCAAACCAATATTAGTTATATTATACACAGTTATTCAAGGTTCACAACAATATTCCATTTATAGTTATTTGAGGGTCAAGCCAATATTCCAGTTATATTATATACAGTTATTCAAGGATCAAAACAGTATCACGTTTTCCCCCTTTACTCCAATGAAGGCAGGCATCCATCTTTTTCTTTATTTTTTCTTATTTTAGCATAAAAAACAAAACAGGCTCGAGGGCCTGACCGAAACTTGATAATGGTTTAGAAACATGAGAACTCAAACACTTCAGTAAAGACGCCTGTGATAGCTAAGATGATGGGTATGAATGACGGTGGACCGACAACGCAGGTCGGTCCCAACTGAACTTAAATACAAAAACCTCACACAAACACAACCAAAACACAAAACCCATCTCTTTGAGCACCCCGGCAGCTGAAACTCATCCTAATCTAACTCACTGCCGGTGGTGCTCCACATATCAAAATAAAAGTTCAGACACAAAAACCCCAACATACAAAGAGCGACCCCTGTTGGCTGCTGTCGGAACCTGACAGTATTACTCTTATAAAGTTATTTGAGGCTCAAACCAATATTCCAGTTATATTATATACAGTTATTCAAGAGTCAAAACAGGTTTCCAGTTATTATATATAGTTATTTGAGGGTAAATGTCATACAGCTGGTCGTACCGGTCAGGAAGGAGAACAGGGAAGCGCAAGAACAGGCAAACGTTTATTCTTTCAGGATAACAGTGAGGGCTCAATGGCCTGAACGCAAAAGGCTCTGACTAGAACTTTACAAAGAAACTGAAAGAGATAGTATGCTCCCATAACGAAACCTAGGGATAACCCAACATAAATAGCAGGAGGGAGCTGACCGGGAACCAATGAACAGAGCTACACAGATTAACAGAAACTCAGAGCAGGTGGGAGACCAATAAACAGTCATTAACTCTACAACTCGGAACAGGTGGGGAAAGTTCTCAGGAGGAAAGGCTGTGCCCTCTAGTGGTTGCAGGCAGGCGTGATCGCAGCGACCCCTGGCGGTAGCAGATCGGAACCGGGGACCGGGGCGGGGCCCGGAGCTGGAGTCTGGGCTGAGACCGGCGCGGAGCCCGGCGCTGGAGTCTGGGCTGGGACCAGCGCGGGGCCCGGCGCTGGAGTCTGGGCTGGGACTGGCGCGGGGCCAGAGGCCAGGGGCCAGGGCTGGCGCGGGGAGCAGCGCTGGTTCTGGGGACTGGACGACCAGTGTAGGAGCCGACCCTGGCTCTGGAGGCTGGACGGCCGGAATGGGAAACGGCTCTGGCTCTGGAGGTTGGACGGCCGTTGCGGGAAACGGCTCTGGCTCTGGAGGTTGGACGGCCGTTGCGGGAAACGACTCTGGCTCTGGAGGTTGGACGGCCGTTGCGGGAAACGGCTCTGGCTCTGGAGGTTGGACGGCTGTTGCGGGAAGCAGCTCTGCCTCGGGAGTCGGGATGACTGCGGCGGACACCGGTGCTGGTTCTGGAGATGGGACGACCGCAGCGGACACCGGCGCTGGTTCTGGAGACGGGACGACCGTGGCGGGAGAGGGCTCTGGAAGCTGGACCACCACGGCGGACACAGGTGCCGGCTCTGGAGGCTGGATGGCCGGTGCAGGAACGGGTTCAGGAGGCTGGGCGGCCAGTGCGGAACGGGATCTGGAGGCTGGATGGCCGGCGCGGGGCCGGATTCTTGGACCTTGGAGGCCGGAGTGCAGACAGGCTCCAGGACCCAGGGGGCCGAGGCCGGCACGCGGGAGCCAGCTCTTGTGGCGGCCGAGGCACTGCTGGTGATGGCGTCAGGTTGGGCTGGGGCTGTAGCTGGTGCGGTGGGTGCGGCGCCCCGAGCTCCGGCTTGGACGTTGGGCGTGGCGTTGGACGGTGGGGCGCGAAGAGCGGAGCTGGAACCTGGGTGGCTGGCGTGGGAGGTCGGAATTGCCATGGTGCGGGGATCGGAGCGGTCCGAGCGCCCTCCAAGCCTGGAACCGCGTGGTTCAGGATGGGGATAGGCTGGCTCGGAGGCACGGTGACCGGTTGAGGTGGGTTGGGAACGGGCTGGGCTGGGTCGCCACGGTGCGGTGGAGAGATAACACTGAGGGCTCGATGGCCCGAACGCAAAAGGCTCTAACTAGAACTTTACAAAGAAACTGAAAGAAATAGTACACTCCCATAACAAAACCTAGGGATAACCCAACATAAAAAGCAGGGGGGAGCTGACCGGGAACCAATGAACAGAGCTACACAGATTAACAGAAACTCAGAGCAGGTGGGAAACCAATAAACAGTCAGTAACTCCACAACTCGGAAAAGGAGGGGACAGTTCTCAGGAGGAGAGGCTGCGCCCTCTAGTGGTCGCTGGCAGGAGTGACCGCAGGGTCCCAATCACGGTCCTGCAGCGACCCCTGGCGGTAGTAGACAGGAACCGTGACAGTAAAACTAATAATCCAGTTATATTATGTACAATTGTCCAATAATCAAACCAGTATTCCAGTTATATTATATACAGTTATTCAGTGGTCAAACTAATATTCCAGTTATATTATATACAGTTATACAAGGGTATTCCAGTAATTTTATATAGACGGTTTCCCTTTATATAGATGGTTTCCCTAGTCCCTGCAGTTGGTACCATGTTTATTTACAGTACACAGTAATATTTCAGCCCCCCAGGTACCTCATCTCAGACAGTAAAACATTCTCAGCAGTTTGATGTGTGTGAGTGGCAGATGTCAGGTGTGTTCTGGCTACCTTTCCACAGTGTTGGTGCAGGTGGTGCCATCGTATCCCCCCAGGGCATACATGTACCCATCCATCTCCAGCACACACAGGCAGCTGCGGGGGCTGCTGAGGGACGCCACCTCACTGCTCCACTCGTTCGTTTCTGGGTTGTACCTGTGTAGGAAACAGTGATGATGGGGTTACTTAGAATTCAGTTCTCACTCACAGCCATCAGACTTGTCATTTGAACAAAAGTGTTCTCAGTAGCGATGGAATGAATAGAAATATTAATTTCTTACATGATAAAAATGAACTTGGATAAACATACAGTATCCATTTTATTGATTATACTTTATTTTGATAGTCCACTGTAGATGCTTTGTAGATACTCATCTTGTCTTAAAGTAACATATAACGTATTATCTATTATTTGTAGTTTAATCTCATGTGGACCTCCCCACACTTCACCAGTTGTACCAGACTGGTCATTAAAGCAGGTGTAGATCATCTCTCGTGAAATCTCCAAATCAAGTGTCATTTAATAAGTAGGAATGATATTTCAGTATTTATTATTTCCGTATATATTATTAGTGCTTGGAGATACACGGATGTGGCTGGAAGACAAAACAAAAAGAGGGGAACAGAGTAAAAATGAATACAACCATCACACCATGGAGCCAACAAACATGACATCAATAAAGTATAAAGCGAGAGAAATGTATGTACATGATCCCTGACAAGAAAAACTATCATTACTGAGTGGTCTTACACATGGCACACAGGTAAGCATGATGACACAGAAGTTGAATTAGAGGTAGAGTGGAGTGGAGACTGGACAAGGACAACTGTGACAAATAGCAAGAATTTTTCCATCCATCCAATTGTGAATTGTGAAAAGCCATAAACTCTTATTAATGATAGCTGCTAAAATAGACATTTTTAGAAAGTTACATTGTATGTTTTTACTAGTACAAATATACTGCTCACAAAATTAAAGGGAACACTTAAACAACAGCATGACTCTTTCAGTGTTCCCTTTCATTTTTTGAGCGGTATATAATTTGCTCAAAAAAATAAAAGCATGTTGTCATTCACTGAAAGAAGTTCTGGTTCTTGTTGCTTGTGAGTGGTGTAGCTGTGTAAGTGTTGATCTTTTTACTGAGTAATCACAAATTCAGTCCTGGGCAAGGCTGCAGTCATCCATGACCAGGAGTAGAAGAGAGCAGAATTGGCCTTTGCTCTTTCTGGGAGAGTAGTTTGGCTCTCCCTTTGAAAAGCTTAGTCCTTCCCATCACTAAACTAATGTAACAAAATTGGTAGTTAGTGTTCTCCTACAAGCACATGTGTTTTATCATTTTTCATTTGTCATTAAAGCAAAGGAGTCGAGACTGAAACCTGCTGATCCAGAAACTGAAACAAGTGTCAATGTGGGTAACTGTGGAGTTGTCTGCAAACGTATTAACACGTATTAACCCTGGTCAGATAAAATGTTAACATGCAAATATGTACACAAGGAACCTTTTTTATCTGCAAATTTTAATGCATTTCTATTTCAATGCTTTTACATATTGGAAAAAAAATCAAACATGAAATATAAAATACGGCACATGCCATATTTTATGCTTTTATTTTTTGCAATATCTTATACTCATTAACTGTGTATCAAAATTTGCAGTGTGTGTTCTTTGTAGATGATGTGTGTTTATTTTCACTTAGAAAATCAACAGAAACAAGTATTTTTACCAGAGACCAGGGGTGATGGAACTTTTGCATATGGCTATGAGTGACTACACAGGTTCCCTACATTTAGCTAATTGCACAATGTGAAGTGAATGTAGAGCAAACCACTGTCATTACTATAGATTATCAAAAGTGACTGAATCTATATCTCTATCAGTCTGTGCTTTGCAATATGAGCAAATCAGCGCTGTCTGATCTGGCTGGTCAAGAAAAACAGCTACATTTGAGTCATTGCCACAAGCTGTAGAGCAAAATGTCTGCCTCCTATCAGTACTCAAACCTGACTATACAAACATTTTTAGTCTGATAGCCAGCATCTCTGTGTACTCTCACTATCCGCTTTATTCACAACACCAGCGTACCTTGTATTTACTTTGCTCTAAATAGGTGTACACTTACAGACATCTGCTGCCAGGCAGCTTTCGCCACTTTCATTACTGGTCTGACCACAACTTGACCAGACCAACTTGTGTGGTGCATGATGCTAGGTTTACAGTGGTCTGTCAATAAAATTATACACCCACAATATTCTGGTTATGTAGTCAGAAACTGAGCACAAATTGTGCAGTGCAACAGGTGAACAGTATCTAACTACACCAGAAAGCTGCTCCTGAAAGGTGTTTCTAATGAAGTGGCTGAACAGTGTGTGTTTAGTGTCCCAAACCTGCTTATAGTCTGTTTAAATGTATTATGCCTGACACACACAATTATTTCCACACTGGGATTAACTGAGCTACCACACATAATCCCTACAGCAAGTACTTATGTAAGTACTTATGCCTAATAAGTACAGCAAGAAGTCTTATGAACACTAGCTCTTTATAGTAAGACAGCCATGGTCTAGTGATTACTAAAGGCACTATATGATGGATATATAATATATAAAATATATAGCGTTCACTTCCCAGTTCATATATAGAAACTAAAATGCTGTAGACAGAATAGGTGGATATATAATTGTTGTTTGTTATGTCCCACAAAAAACTATGCATTTACATGCATCCACTGATTCAGCCTATAGCAGTTTGGCCCCTCCCATCCAAACTGAAGTTATAAGGAGTGTTTCTATAAGACTTCTTTTTGAATGAGGGACCAGACAGGGCAGCCAACCACAACTGAGGACATTTCCATATGGTCGCTCCATTTCTATCATTCAAGTTATTATGTAATAATAATGAAATAAAATAAAACACACACACAAAAAAAATATATGCAATGTCTTCCATTATAAGTTTTTTCCAGCTCTTGTAAATTTATGATGTTAGAGAACCATGAGTTTTGAAGGCACAGGACAGATTTTCAGCCAGTTAAATTCTAACAAATGATGAGAGGTTATGTTTACACACACACACACACACACACACACACACACACACATACATAAAAAATACATTATCCCACACAGATGTCATAAGTAAATCTCAGAGTAACAATGAAATTTACTGAATCACAGATGACATTCGGGGGAAATCAGTGGTCTTATTCTTATTCAGTAGTCTTATTTTAATTTGCTTCAGTTCTGTAAAGCCAGAAAAGTGATCTGCAAGGAGAGAGCAGAGGATACCATTACTGGATGATTGGATTATTCTCTCATCAATTGCAGACACTGAGCCAAGAGTGTTCTGGCTGAGGAGCAGGGGGCTGAGAATGTGTGTTTTGTTTTTGTGTACATATGCATGTGTGTGTGTGTGTGTGTTCATGCGCGTGCCTCTGAGGAGTTGTTTTCCATGGCTGTCATTTACTGTCAGCACTCCACCCGGAGCTTCGGGTTGCTAATTGAAAGCCCATAGCCAGATTCATTTTACACACAAGCACACACACCCACCTAGACACACGCAGACACACACAGTTGCCTGTCAGCTCCGTCTGACCATCAGTCCTCTCAACATGTCTTAAAGAATGATAATGAATAACATAATGTTCTAACAGCAAGAGATGCAAGTGAGTTAAAAAGACAAAACCAAAACACACCTTAATCAGCTAAGCCATCTACTGCTGCTTGTGGCACAGCTTAGTTTTGATGGACAGTTACTATGTTCAAGATATTCCACTAGGGCTGAAATGATTATTCGGGTAACTCGAATAATTTGATTACAAAAAATGATTTTGCCTCGAGGCTTCGTTTAATTTATGTCACCAAAGTCCATCTATTTAAAATGTCTCTGCTATTGTATCACTCCCAATTTGTAGACACTGCGCAGCTCCGGTATCACTGTTTCACAGCGTAACTGACGTGCCTTTCAAAGATTTAAGACAGCGCGTTTATTTTGCTCTTAGTGGAAATGGCAGAAAATGAAGATCCCGGTGTGCGTAAAAGGCAGAAAATGTCTGTGGGACCATTTAACACTGCGTAAGGCGGACAACCTAGTGCAGTGTAGCCGCCGGTGCTGCTCAGCGTCTGAGCGTGTTTGCACTATTTTTAGTCGCTAATTATAACTTAGTAGCATGAACAAACAGATAGGATAGGGCAACTCGGTGTCCTCATATTCTGCCATCCTGTTGCACCAACTCCAATCTACAACTAATGGGAGTATTCACATGACTAATCAGCTGTAGTTTTGTTTGTGCTTGTCAGTCGACTTGTCGTGCCTTAATTTCAAGATGGCGGTGACCAGAAAATTCAGTGAAGGTACTGTCTGTATAAACTGTCTTTTTAATAAACTATCTGTGCACTTTCAAAGTTCTCAATTTCTCGTTTTAAATGTCAGGGCCCTCAGAATTCTAGAAATGAAGTGTGGAGCTACTTTGAGCCTTGTTAATGGTGTAAAAATAGTGATTTATCTGCACTGGCTACATGAAGCCCCAAGTCCTACCATTATCAGCCTAGTAGAGCCTTGAGGTTAGCATCGGCTAAAAGCGCTGTGTTCCAGAATGTGGGGTACTTGACAAAAGTTCATACTCGTTATCATGTTTCAATACACCCTAGGTTCATTTCACACTGAACTTCTCTTTTAAAAACTGCAGTTAAGCAAGTAACTTTATGTTAAAAAGCCAAACGTGGATAAATAGAAACTAATTAGATGAGGAAACTGAGCTGTGTGACTCTGTAGTTACATGAAAGCTCATGAAGACATCAGCATTTCAGTTTCAGTTGATGTTTTTAGTCTGACGTGAGCTGCTGATTTCAAATGTATTAAATATGGTGTATAAAAATTAACCACGCAGCTATTAGCCAATAAGTCTGTGGTTTGTTGTCAATGCTTGTCATGTCAGTGTTTTTGTGATGCAAAAACTTTATTTAGTAGCTTTTATATGCCGCCGGTCTAACTCAGCACTAGTTTTCTTTGTAAAATGTAAATAAACTTTCTTGTTAACCAGGTTTTGTAAAATCTATTAATAAAAATAAAATCTTTGAACTTCACTACCAGTATCAAGTGGTACTGAACTCCCTCTAAGGTATTACTGTGTCAATATATTATAACTAAATATGTTTCTGTTAATAACTAAATAATTGTTTTATCACTATATTTAAAAATGCTTATTTTGAAAGGAGAGAGTTAAACTTTAGGTGGAAAATCCAAAAACCAGGTCAAGGTTTTGTTGTTCAGTGTATAATAATATGTACACACGCATGTTTACCCCCTGTGCTGCACCGTTTCCATTAAAGTCATTACGGTGGGTGTTGCTCAGCTTCACGAGACACAAATGAGCTCCAATAGAGGAAATAGCTTTATGGAAACATATGTTTTTGTGTATTCTTTTTTAAGTGGATTTGAGTCAGGTCATTTATGTCTACTCACAATTACACACACATTGTGCTGGATGTCCTTATCGGTTCATAAAGCCCAGTCTGAAGCTCAGGTAAGTGCTCTAGACATCCAGGGCTGTTGAATGTTCAGACTGACATTAAATCTCTTTGTAAACATCATTAGGCCCGGAAGCACTGAGGGATTAAGTAAGAGACAAATCTGAAATGAAATGATGCATAAAGCTGAACGACTGATATCCACAAAACCATTTCAACCTCCGTTTACATAGCGAACAGGGGAACAGGTAGTTCTTTTAAAACAACTATATATATATATATATATATATATATATATGTTATATCTGTTCTGATTTTCCTTATTACTTCAATGTGATGTGGTTGGGTTAAACTAATTTTTGTGATATCACAAGACACAAAAATGTGAATGAACAGTGTTTGCAGCTTAGCTTGTTTAAATCTGATTTTTATGCTATGAGCCCTTTACTTTGTCTCATATTTTACATCAGTGTCTTTGGGTAATAATGTTACTTTATTACAGTTATGAAAGACAACAGATACATTTATTTAAAGCGATATTGTTGTCTAGTCGATGTTTGCCACCTGTTTGATCAGTCTGTTTGCAGTTGTGACTTTAGAGGTCCCATATACAGGAAAAAATATAGCATTTTTAAATAAATGCAATGAATGTTGCATAAACAGTGCTAGTCTCAACACTGTACCACTTACTCCTTGGTCCCTAATAGTCCATCTACACAAATTAAGCTGTAATTTGTCATGAAAGCAGCTTTTTAATTCATTCTTGGTAGATGTAACCACATAAATGTGATTGGACTCCATAATAAAAGGTACAGGCATTGTGGGATATGGGCCCTTTAAATGGTAATGAAGTGGTGGATGTAAAGCTGTGCAGGATGGAGTAAATGCCATGTAGTCTGGTTTAGTTTCTTCTGATGATATCTGTAACTAAACAAGTTTGTGGTGTCAACCAGTGGGATTTGGATGTCGTTCTTAAGGGAACAAGTTTTTGCACGGATGCTTCGGATGCTTGTCTGAAGTTGGAGATTTGTGAGACTGTGCAGAGCCTGATATACGGCCTGCAGCAGTGGGAAGGTCAGGCTAGCGTCCAGCTCTGCAAAGGACATCACTCATGTAAACAGTGGACGAACAGCACAGAAACATGCCATGTCTCATTCTAAAATGAGAGAAAACTGTTCAACACTGAGAATGAAAAAATTACATTCAGAATGTCTCATTCCTCAAAAACAGTGATTAATCTAAATTATATATGTACATGTCATAATGGATCATATTATTAAGACAATAACGGATTACTTTTGAACTGTACTGTGGGTCGGCTGGTGGCTTAGTGGTTAGAGAAGGATGGAGGTTTGAATCCCAGGACTGCTTCTGGCACTACTGAGGCATCCTTGAGCAAGGAACCCCAGCTGTTTCACTTGGTGAATGGGTTAAATGCAGAGAACAGTTTCCTTCTTTTCAGGCTGTGTGCTGTGGTGTGTTTATGTTTGACAAATGGCCACTTTATACTATATACACACAGTTATAACTGTAATGTTCATACAATTGCATAATTGCCTGATGCAAATATCTGAAATTATTGCAATAAATATTTTTCACTGAAGTAAAGTACTCATGTGTGAACACACCACAGTGTGAAATTCTTTATCTGCATTTAACCCAT
>JBBPCX010000040.1:8958270-9004406 GCA_037974365.1 Hydrocynus forskahlii | reverse complement strand
AACATCATTTCTGTCTGTTGCTATGTGGGCATTCATTCAATTTGGCAAATCTAATGTGTCATGACAATTAAAATGGTGGGTGTTTTAATCATGAGGGTTGAGAGCAATCAGTATGAAAAAATGAATGACATTCACTGAGACATGTTGGTGCTGTAACACATTTGGAGACAGGTACCGAGCACACTCCTAAAAATAGGAGACCAAGAAAGTTTGATGATGCCATTTTAGTTCCCTTAAGAACCCTTCATTGGAACCACTGAGAATTTTGTAATTAATATGTGAGAAAGCAAAAGACCTGTTTAAAATGTACAGAATGTCATCATAATGTGAAAACATTTCCATTATGTAAAGCTCCTTTGAACTTTGAGAGGCCCAAAAGTCTTTATCAGACATGTTTTTTAAAGGCCTAAAAGGGTTCTCTTCTGGCATTGCTCAAAGAACCATTTGTGGCACCTTTTAAGAACACCTGTTAATTCGTCAAGGTACTGAGGCCAAAACAATTAAAAGAAACATAAGTAGTACGTCATTTCATATTGGTTCAAAGTAGTATTGGCTATTAAATGTAAAATGATCAGTTTGCCAATTTGATCACTTGTGCCATAACAGTACAACATATTAAGTGATTCATTTTAGATTTATATCTGGCAACTCAGCTAAAATGTCATTATGGTGACCAGCCTAATTGTATACAGCAAGGTTTGTTCACTCTGTGGACCACCACCATCATTCCCATCCTTACTTTTCCATGCTGCTCACACAGGTGACATCATCGCGACCACCGACGGCATAGATCATCCCAGCCAGGGCACAGACGGCCACGTCTCCACGGCGGCTGAGCATGGGAGCCATCTGCCGCCACTCATTATAAAGTGGGCAGAATCGCTCAACTGGGCATGAGGGGTTCTTTGGGGTCCAGCCACCAACTATCATAAAGCCAGGAGACAGAAAGAGAGGGAGGAAACAATTTTTAAAAAAGTTTAGAAGAGGTCAAGAGGACCAATGAAGAATGAAGGGAGGTTTGGATCAGCATAGTCTCATGTGATACACCTCATCCTCAACAAGAAGTTAATGTTGCCAGTTTAGTCTTAAATTCCACCGTTTGATGAAAAATCCTCTTTGAAAAGTTTGTACAACTGCCCCCTTAATCCCCAATACAGTCAATCAGACAAGCTTGGTGTTTGAGGCTACATGGCCAGTAAAGCTCTTAAATAGAGGAAGGTTTCAACCCCAATGCACAAACTGCATGACTAAATCATCACACCCTGTCAAGTTGATAGTAATCTCAAATACATTTGCTCACATGAGATGGAAAAATGCTGAAAAACTGTGCTTAAGTGAGATAATAGGTAAGAAAATCTCAAAATGGAGCCAGAAAAACACTAGAGAGAAATTCAAAAGGTGTTGATATTGATATATATTTTAGTATGAAAGTAAAAATGAAGGATTTCAAGGATTTTTTATCTTTGTTTTGGTGGCATGAGGTGCTGTGCGCTCAGCTACACTACACAGGTTCACCTTATGCTGATGTGAATTTGATAGAATATTTTCCTACAGATGAACTCAAATACAAGAGAAAAAGAGAGAAAATCTCCTGGCATCTGATGATTATAATGAGTACTTTGAGGGTCTACATCAGGGGTGTCCAATTTTTTTGCAAATAGGGCCAAATTTGATAAAGTGAAGATGCCCAGGGGCCAATACAAAACATGTCTTTTCCACGTGGATTCCACAAGTTTGTGCCCACTGGGAATTATCTTTATTTTTCAAAGGCAGTGTAACCAAATACAAGCCACTCAGGCAGACGTGAACAACTCTGAAAACACCATTCTGCCTTTCATTCTTATCTGGAGAGTCAGATAACATTGAACAAACTGTATAGAACACCTTAAATTTCCATGAGTTTGATAAATATATTTCCCTCATGAGCATTTTAAACAGGAGTTATAAGTAATGCAAAGTAAATTTTAAAAAGTGAATTTTGCCCTTGTCTTTCACAAGATATTTCAGAAAGCAATAGTTTGTGTCACATCTACAGGTACATAACATCAACAGTTATGACCAAATCTTATTCAAGAGTTTACTAAAATGAGTGGCCAAGTTCATTAGTGTGCTTTAGGCTTATCACTGTTAATAGTGACATATGTTACCATTCAAAACACTCAATTTCAGATTGATCAAGGAACAGATAACTTGCTGCTAATCCTTTGCAGTCGTCACGGCAGAAATATGTGGAGAAGGGTTTGAGGCACGGATGCAGAGCCAGATAGCATTAGAATGGTGCTGCCACCGTGTGGTGAAAGAAGGAATTACATTTTTAAAGTTGTATGATTTGTTTATTCTGACAGAGCTAGCGAGCCATACATAACACATTATAAGACCGAAGCTGCGGGCCGTATGAAATCTGATGGCAGGCCTTGATTGGCCCGTGGGCCAGACTTTGGACAGGCCTGGTCTACATGAACAGTAATGATGCACTGAAATATAATTCCCTGGATAGACACACTGTATCAAAGGTTTTCATAAAATAAACTTAATATAATGATAAGTGTATATAGACCACAGCATGGACCATGAAATCAGCATCCAAAGAGAATGGCTGGTCATCCAAGGCACTGAATAGAAACATCACTTAATTATATTTTGCATTTTGGCTCTGTTATTCGAGAATTATTTCCATAATTTCAAGGCCTGTGGCTACAGCTGCCATTAGCATGTTTGTTTGGCTGGTGTCTGCACAGTGTATGATGTGGTGTTACGTATATGAACAAAACACATAGATGAAGATGTCAATATGTCATCCAGAGACAGAAACCACATTTATATGAGATTACATAACAACTCGGCAGTTTGAGAGAAGTGTGAGATGATGAGGCATACAGTTTGGATAGTTGCTTGCTTCAATAACTTGTTCGCTACAATAGCTTCATAGCTCTAAAAGATATTTTTTGTGCTCGCTTATTAATGCCATTTAACATCTTGTATTGATCAGTTAGTTAAAAGATTCAAATTCTAATCTCAGAAAAGCTGAACTGTAGACTTACATTATGTGGGGAAGCTTAGCAGTAGCAATATGTTTGTAAGAATAACGATAAATTACAGTCACAAATCTTTCACCCCCAGGCGCCTTGAACAGGTTGGACTCTACTGAAAGTGAGGGTGGAAATTTACTGCCCGTTAGACACAAGGAGCTGCAGGCTTTCAGAGCTGAATTAATATGAAACGAGTTCCAAAAATACCGGCGCTCATCTCACCACAGCTGCTGAAAATTTATGGCTGTGTTGCTGGGCCTGTCTGCAGCTTGCCCCTTTACACACTCCTTCATGCTGATCTAACACCAAATCTTCACCTAACCCTGATCGATACAAGGGAGAATGTAAACCATGTCTCAGTGTAGTGTGGGACCACCTTTCCACTCGTTAAAACTACAATATGTGAGGTATGGTTTTAAATGCTTAAACTATTTAATCTAAATCAGTTGGGACCTTGTATCTCACCCACACACACACAAACACACACAAACATATCACATACACATGAATGATGATATAGTATCCATTTTTCATCAGATTTTTTCTTATATATATATATATATATATATATAGAGAGAGAGAGAGAGAGCGAGAGAGAGCGAGAGGGGGGGGAGAGAAAGAAAGAGAGAGAGAGAGAGAGAGAGAGAGAGAGAGAGTATATCTATATCAACAGGAGCAAGATTGTGTTGGGTTACATATAGAGTTATAATTATGATGCAATAAATAAAGCATAGTAACACACATAGAATAAAAACTGAATAAACAATTACACTGGTATGAAGAACCTGATTTAAGTGCTACATGCTCTAAATGCACTTGTTTACAATGGAGCTACAAAGTCTACCTCTAAACCTCTAATACTTTATCTTCCAATAGAATATGAAGCTGTCTTGAGAAATGCAGCTCAGGGGTCTAGATCATTATAAGAAAGGGCTTGCTGTATTCCTGGTTGTGGTTTTATGTTTTTGCCGTCTCTTTATTAAGTCCTTGTACACAAAAGAAATACTGACCCATAAACATTGTAACTGTGGGCTGCTCTTTGGACCGGCCAGGTCGTTGGTGCTGGGTGCCATGAAGACCTTTTCCCGTCCGAGGGCTTTTGTGCTTCAAAACTGTGACGTCATTCTGTGGCTCAACCAGAGCCGGCCTGAGATGGAGATTCAGTAGTGAGGGGATTAGTAAATACACGTATGTTTTTTATAGAGCACATATCAGAAAATCTAAGTGGATTTTTAACCTTTTCTTTTGTCCATTAGTCATGAAACTACATACAACGTAATCAGTAGAGGAACGTTTTCAAATAGTGTAGAAAAAAATGTCGAAAAAGAAATGAAGTCAGTGAGAGCTTAAAGAAGTGCTAAAATAAGAGCTAAAAGAAGTTTGTGACAGAGAATGGAATCCCGAAGTCTATGTATAACGGTTAAAGGGATTCTGTAGTTTTCTTATGATAGAAAATGGAGTTATGAAAGTTTCTCCTGAAAAAGAGTGTAGCTATGAAGTTTTCAAATGGCGGAGAATGGAAATACGAAGTTTTCTCATAATAGCGAGTGGAGTTACAAAAATGAATAAAGATTTATGTAAAAATGGGAAAAGGAAACTACATCCATAACTTTCACAAATAACTTCATACCATTGCCATCCCTATTTAGCAGTAGCTATGACTCAAATAAACAGTTGCAAAGTTTCACAGTTGGTAAACATTCCCCTTTGTTCATCCTGAAATGTCCCCAACAACAGTATCTTTCTATTAGATACTGATACTATTATTAAACTTACTATTGTCTACACACCACAGTGTAATTACCCTGGGCCTACTGACATGTACTGGCTGCACAATCAGCTGTTACTCACAGTATTACACTTATTCATCAGCACCAATCACTTCAGCACATTCAGCACATGCTAGCATTCACCTCTGCTCACAGTATATCCCCATCCTTCTTCAGCACTTCTCTTCAGAATGATCCTGTGACTCTCGCCTGGATCAGAGATGGTCAGCTGCTTCTTATATATGAGACCAAGAAACACACCCCATTGCGCATAGTTACTGCCAGGATCCTCAAGTGTGTGTGCTGGGTTAGTATGTGTTTAGTTCTGTCATAGGACCAAATGTGTCTGTGCTCATGGAGAAACATGAAATTCCCAAATAATGTGGGTCACTTCGTTGGACTATAAATATTCCTTTATAAGAATATTGTACCTTCTATTTGAAAAAACCAAAACAAATGACTCATGTTCATTTATTAGAGTCATTTAGCTGGATCATCAGTATTCCCTTATAAGAGTAATATACCTTTTACCTCACAAACCGAATGGCTTATGTTTATTTACTAGGGGTAGTGTGTGTGTGTGTGTGTGTGTGTGTGTGTGTGTCTTCTCTCTTGAAATGACTTGGTCACCTTTGAACTGAAGAAACATTAGAAGTCCAGAGATGCCTGCCAGTGCTGCTCTATTAATCCAGTGTCTGAACTAAAGCTGATGACATTTACTCTGCCTGCCTGGCACTGAAACAGTGAGTTATAGTTATAAGAGGTACAAACAGAGTGGAGGGATCTTCTATGAAATTAGAAGTTAGAAAAGTTACATAAAGCTTACACTTCACACAAAAAAAGGTGCCAGAATGTTTCTTTTCAGGAACTTAGAAAACCTTTTTACAGAAAAAAGATACTAAAAGATAAAGATATCGTCTCTTTTAATACAGAACCATGTACCTCCAGTAAGTTACTCTGCACAGAAAGTAATAAAGAAGATTCTAAAGTTTAAATGCATGTTAAAGTCACAAGGTTTCATTCTAACTTATTTAGTAAAAAAAAATCAGAACATACAATTCAAGTATGTTTTTATTTTAGATATAAAAATATATATATGTACATACATAATACGGCATTAACAGAAAAGTCGACTAGTCATATATATATATATGTGTGTGTGTGTGTGTGTGTGTGTGTGTGTGTGTGTAAAATGAATCTGTCGCATTCTTAGTCTTAAGTTTTTAAGTGTCTGTAAACATCAACACTAAATGAACTGGACAAGCTTCATTGGTTATGATACATATACTGGTATTAAAACTGTACACATGGACATAAGACTAAAAACCTAAAATTAACAATAATATAATAATCATAATACATTTACAATGGTATCCCATTAGTAACTGTAGTAACTTTCTCTTCTATTTTATAATCTGTCAGAATTCATGTACAGATCACCATGGCCTTTAGGTTGCACAGCAGATCTCCTCCAGCCACTAGTTTGCTGCCAAAACACTGGACGGCAATAAATTAACCTTTATGGAGCATCATGTCTAAGACCTGTTTATTGGTCCCCTGTCTAAAAGGGGAAGGCCAAGAGTAAAGTATCTTACCTACTAAAAAGACAGACTAACTCACCAAAATTGTGGGGAAAAAAATAAACTGAAGCTTTCAAGTAATCTTTAGACTGTTTTATTTTCCAGTGTTTGTTCCAGAACTTCTTCATTGCTAATGTGGACAGTCATCAAAATCAGTGTTGTTACATAAACCACATTTTGGCAGCACACTCTCTTGTCCATAAACTTGAATATATGTTTTAACCAACCAAGGATTTTAGCTGCTTTTTTCATATTTCATAAAGCTCTCACTAAAAATTACATTCAAACCGAGTTTCAAACACACGCTCTCTTATCTGTACAGTGCATATGAAACTTAACTGAAAAGACATCTCATTTGAATTCACTGTTTTTGAGATGTTACAAAAACGAATACATTTAAATCCATCCATTCACACTGAACTTATAAGAAATGGACTGCTTTATGCTTGAGATGCAGTACTGAGCAGCCAATAAGACTAGAGATCATTTATACGCATCAGTCTTAAAACCACAGTAACAAAACACCCTATTCCTAAAGGGTAGAGATAAAATAAACGTGTTTAGGTGTTTTTCTCAGATGTCTCGCCAGTGTAGTCTTAAGCAATTATACCAACTCTTCCAATTACATTATACCACCAATTACATCAAGCACCACCACATATTTTCAAACTGCTGCAAATGCAGTTTCATTGGACAGCACCAATTCTTCTACCCACCTTCCCACCATCCTACCCACCTTCCCACCATCCTACCCACAACCACTACCTGCATCCTATCTACCTACCCACCATTTTACCCACCTTTCTACCATCCCACCTAACTATCCACCTTCCCACCATCATACCCAAGTTTCTACCATCCTACCCAACTACCCACCTTCTCACCATCTTACCCACCTTTCAACCATCCTACCCTCCTTCCCACCATCCTACCCTCCTTCCCACCATCCTACCCTCCTTCCCATCATCCTTCCCACCATCCTACCCACCTTTAAACTATACTATACACTTACACACCTACCTATCATCCTACCCACAATCCCACCATCTTACCTACCTTTCCACTATCCTACCCACCCACACGCCGAATCACAATCCAACTTATCTCCCTCTGAGAGTGAGTACCGTCCTACCCGCTCAGAGAGGCCAAGGCCAATTGTGCTGTCTTGGAGTCAGCCATGGATGACTGTGACATTGCCAGGGATTGATGATAGAGCCAACAAGTGAGTGTCTTAATCCCAAACTGAAGCCGAGAGGTTGTTCCAGAGTTTGTGGGCTTTGTGCGTGAAAGCTCTTTAACTGAAATCATATGGCTAAACACCAGTGTTGATATTTTCTACCCCTCAGTTATGCATGTGATGTGATAGACCAGATGGTAGCACCTTCAACAGGAGGTTTATAAATGCATATAGGTTTCACTTCCACAGACGCAAATACAGATGAATTTAGGGGCGTTTTGGGACGTTGCTCACACATGCACCCTGCTCCTTTATCCCAGCCATTAATCATTAGACACCCTAAGATAGAACAGATCTAAAATTATTTGCTCTGTTCCTGATAGAACATCTTTTTAACATGCACACAAAGGACAACTGATCGTACAGTCATACAGAATAAGAGAAAATGAGAGAAACATTTGAAACACATAAAAGAATATAATAACGGCCTTGGGAGGTAGACTCATTTTTAGTACAGAGCAGAGAGCAGACAGTTTTGTAAGCAAGCTGATGCTGAAATTGGACCTTAGAGAGGAAAGCAACATTAGAGCAGCGTTTAAAAAACTAAGATGAATGCCGGCACAATCCATGAGAGCCTTCAGAGTCAGAGTTCAGGCCGCGGTTGCCAAAAAGATGCTTCTTGAAGGCCAACTTGAAAGCAGTGCATGGAAGAATACGGAGCAATACTTAGATCCATTGACTCAACAAATTCAGCACAAGGTTGTGATGCAACCACATGATTGCTGATGGCTGATTGCATTTCACCACCATATAAAATTAACCACAGCGTGTCCTCATTCCACCAGTGTAAACTCCCTCTAGTCTTTCAGCGGCTTGTTACTGACCCGTCTCCAGTGGGACTTACTCCTGCAAGCAGCATGTTTGTTTTCATTGTTTTGGTTGGTTGTTTGTTCAGTCGCTCATAAGGAAGGACATATATGTACATATATTATTTGTTTATTTAACTTATTTTTGTCACACATAACATAATTTTAAAACAATAGCTGAGACAATACAGATGAGAAAGACAAAGGAAAAAAAATAAAAGTGTAAAGAAGTGTGTTCAGTCTATAGAAATGTGCCCAAATTTACTGTTTACATATTATGTGTATTTATGCATCCCAGTTAAGGCTCCGGTTTAATTGCACAGTCCAAAAACACACATGTCAGTCGAACTGGAGATGCTAAATTGCCCCGGTGGGACTGAGTGTGTGAATGTGTCTACGAGTGCTGGGATAGGTTAGATCAGCAGCCCTGTTACCCTGGGTGGGATAAGCAGCTCAGATCATGTTTGGATGGATGGAATACAACAATATATGTCAATATTTTGAAGCACTAAATATATGTAGTTGCATTCAAAGGTTCCCAATTAGTTATCATCTTGGATGCTAGTAAAATACTTTACATTATGTGACGGTACTTTCAAAAATGTTTTTTCTCACTTATATGTCTCAGATTTCAAAAATGTTTTTTGAAGGACCCACGTGTGGGAAGAAAGTGGCCTTTCTATAGCATCACTCCTTAGAATCCTTTTTGGCACTTTGTTTATTTATTTTCCCTTTTATTTTACCCAGTTTCTTCCCCACGTTTAGTCACGGTTCAGCTGCCTGTACTTCTCATGGTGAAGAGAATGCCTGTAATGCTTTCCTATCAGTCAGAATGGGGTTAGAGAGGTCAGCACATGCCACAACTGAACCCCAAACCTAATGCCTTCTGCATTTATTGTTTGGAAAATGAACCCGCAAATGCAATGACATGCACCACAAAAGATGATATACTGACAAGTGAAAGCTTCTGCAATGTAGACAATGTTTCTAACATTTCCTCTTTCTGAGTTTATTGTGTTTCTGGATATTTTAACTTTTTTAAATGATCTCAACATACTGAACGATCACTCTACTTCCTTCAAGCGTTATTAGTTTGAACAGGCAGAATTAATCTGTGCAGTGCAGTGAAACCATTTCACTTATAAATCCCTTTTTAGGCTTATGGGTAGCTACAAACTATCCTGGGGTTAAGTTATGTCTATAAAATACAAAATTATATAAAATCTGAAAATATAAAAACATGTAACAATATTCTCATAGTGAGAAGTATTAAATATTTGTTTGAGACATTTTTTGCAGCTCCATGGTGTGCTGCTACGTGATATGAGATCATTCTTATAGAGCGGAGCCCAAATGTCATCTCTAATTATCTCTAATTATTATGCATTATATACACATTTAAAAGATTTTAAAAATCACACACACACTTTTTTTTTGTGTATATAAATGTATATAGTTTTCCCAGTACTTTGAATGTCAAATCAAAGACATGTTAGGTGCTTTAGGTTTGCACTGGAGCTATGAATGTAATGTATTTACCAAGTAATTAAAGTCTATGTCGCCCAAAAAAGATCTATTACACCAAGCCTGTACAGTGACATCTAATATAAGGTCAGAATTGAGCCATGATTTCCAAACCATTTGCTACAATACCAACTAATTATGGCGCACATTACGCTGTGTTATCTCAGTCTTGGTCCTGGGATAAGATAAGAGATAAGAAATAACTTTATTTATCTCTGAAATTCTTTTGTCAATAGCATGCTCAGTGCAATAGGAGACAATAGAGATTTTATTTTGAAGAAAATAGACAATAAACAACAAACTCTAATGTGACACAGTAATAGACATTATTGTAACAAGATAAACTGTTACATTGTTTTGCATTGTTTTGCTTAATTTTCCAAACAATAAATGCAGAGGCACTCCACTGTACACTTAAATACTTTCACTACTGTGACATATTCATGAAGGATCCATCTGTTGATGCACAGTTGCTGTTAGTCATCCAGTGGCCCTTCATCTTTGGCCAGTTTTATGCTGTTGGTTGGATAAATTTAGCTGTTGAACCACTCTAAACCTGACACGGTCATGCATTAAAACCCCCACGCCACAGCTATGTTAGATAAACTTCCAGCTGTACCAACTCCTGGTCCGACCAGTGTTGAATAGGATTTCTGATTCAGGGTGTGACCGGTTAGTCACTAGTCAGTGGCTAATTATCTTCTAATTCTGGACCTGCACTGCTGCCTTTCGCTCCCAGTGTACACTATATGGACAAAAGTTATGGGACATCTGACTATTACACCAGCAGGGACTTTAATGACATTACATTCAAATACATAGACATTAATATGGCATTGGTCCCTCTTTGCAGCTATAAGAGCTTGCACTCTTCTTGAAAGGCTTTCCACAAGATTTTGAGGTTTCTGTGAGAATTTGTGCCAATTCATTTTGTAGAGCATTCATGAGGTCAGGCACTGATGTTGAACGAGAAGGTCTGGCTCGCAATCCCCGTTCCAGTTCATCACAAAGGTGTAGGATGAGGTTGAGGTCAGGGCTCTGTGTGGGCCAGTTGACTTCCTCCACACCAAACTCATCCAACACAGTCATGCTGGAATAGAAAAGGTTCTTTCACAAGCTGTGTCCACAAAGTTGGAAACATGACGTTGACCCAAATGTCTTGGTATACTGAAGCATTAAGATTTTTCTTCACTGGAAGTAAGGGGCCTAGCACAAACCCTGAAAAACAGGTATGTCCCAATACTTTTGTCCATCTAGTGCACCTCAATTGATCAGCCAATTCTTAAAGTTTATTATACAGTAACTATAACTGTACACCAACAAGGTGGACTAACAGCAGGGCATTTGACTGTGTACTGGAAATGTGGCCGGCAGAGTAGCGTTGTTTTTGGCAGCCTGTCTTAATTTTAATTTTAGTCTAGTCTTTGGGACAAGCTGTCATTTAGTTTTTGTTAGTCTTAGTCACGTCCATAGTCTTTTTAGTCTAGTCAAGTTTTAGTCGACTAAAAGTCTGAGCATTTTAGTCTTATTATAGTCAGGATTATCCACGACTATTTTCGTCTAGTTTTAGTTAATGAAAACTGAAGACATTTTAGTCTAGTTTTAGTCAATGAATGTTGTATTTTAGTCTCTTTTTTAGTGATGCAATTCTATTTAACCCAGTCAATATAGTATAAGTACCTAGTAGAATGGACAAAATCTAAATTTTCTTTTAGTCAAACCTATTTCACACTTCAAACAAGGTTATCTTATTATTATATTATTGTTACCTTATAGACTCAAGAATACTGTACATTCATTCCAGACACAGAAGAGACTCTGATTTGAATTTATGACATTTATTTTGCCAACCAACCATGTTAGAAATTAGAAGTACACACACATAAATTTAAATAAAATAAATTAATAAAATAACATCACATCACTAAAAAGTGCAAATAAAATAAAAATCTATTGCCATAAAACCCACATTTGTAAAACTGGTAAAAGACTTCCCGTTCAGTGTGTTGGTCTGAACTTACCTGAATATTTTTTTTATTCCTGAACAAATATAAATAACAAATAACAAACACAACCAAATCAGAACAATTTAGCATCAGCATTTTTTGCATGGATATGGGAAAGGCTGCTTATCAAAATGCTGTGTGTGTGTGTGTGTGAGACTTTGTGTGTGTGTGTGTGTGTGAGACTTTGTGTGTGTGTGTGATTTCTCTCTACCTGGCACATTAATGCCACTGCGTCCCAATACTTTTGGCCACTCTAGATAGATTTAATTCCCAGTGCTTCCCAATGGACAAAAGTATTGGGACGTAACGCCGATCTATGTTCGAGCGTCCCAATACTTTTTTCTCCCCTCCCTATCGGAAATAACGTCACGTCTCGTTTTAGTCAACGAAAATGAAGAGACATTTTAGCATAGTTTTTATTTTGCAAACCAAATTTAGTCTCGTTCTTATTCGTCAACCATATTACATTACATATTTCGTTTCGTTATCGTCACGTGACCAGCATTTACGTTGTGTCTCGTCTCGTTTTTGTCACGTGATAAATGTTCGCTGACGACGATATTTCGTCATAATTTTCGTTGACAGAAGCAACACTACGGCAGAGGTTCAGTTGGATTCTTCCTTTAATATGACATAAGTATAAAGTATAAGGGCATGCAGTGCTGCCAGCACACCTCCTATGATGGGCAGGCAGTATGCCATAGCAAAGGCCTGCCAGCAACACCCTAGTCCTCGACAGCTGTCCCACGGCCTTCCCAGTCGAGCGTGTTCATAACCACACAAAAGCTTGCTGAAAGGAGCCTGCGAACGGACCCACAGCTCTCAGCACTGGTATTTTTGGCCGGCCGGTGGGGGGCGTGTCTGTTTGAAAGGAGCTGTAGGATTTCGCGCCCTCTCGCTGCTTGGAAGTGGCAACAATCACAGGCAGTGTTACTGACACTCAGGATGATGGGCGTCTTGGGGCTTTTTCATAGCTGTCAAGGAGTCTCACACATTGTTTATCTTGGACCGTAATGAAGGCCGGGGGTAAAAAACATGGCGTTGGAGGAAACCATCCCCATATCCTGGCCTCATGACAGAAAGTGGCACAAACAGATGCTAATTTTATCCAGCTTAGTCACTGGCCATATTAAGAAATGAAGGGCTGTGCTTTCGTAGGGCTATTCTGACGGCATGACTCATAATCAGACTGACTCATTTGAACACATCGATCATGTCATGCAGGGTGCTAATATTCTGCCGAATGTCCGAGAGAACCGGTTCCGGAATATCAGTGGACAGCTGGTGGCTAAAGTGTCTGATTTAACAGGATTAATGGTGACCACATACTTCCATCCTGAACCACTGAGAAGTCTAGGCTCGAACAAACTGCTACATATTACTGCTTTATTGTTTCTTACACTATTAAACATAAAGGTTCCTAACTGGTTTCGGAAGTTATTTCACAGTAGCCATAAAATAAAATATATTTCTGTTGTAGAAGCCCCTGGACTACGCATTTTTTTTCTTCAATGATGTAGAAAGAAAATACTTTTTTATGATGGAATGAGAATGATTTACAGTACTGAAAGCACATTGGATTTTTATCTTTGTAGTCATCATTAAAGTGTTTTATTGTTTTTAAATGCTAGTTTTTTATTGTAACCAGAGTGTGATATCAAAAAAGCTGTAGTTATGCTGTCTGTGCCATCCCAGAAAGACTGTCTTCATGGAGAGGTGACTTTTTTATAGCAAAAGATTCTCATCCCTCCCATTTCATACCTTTTTGCTCACTAGTGGCTCAACACGGCATCACAACATTTCACACACAGACAACCAACATTGTCCTAGATGATCTGACAACAGAGTGGCAGAGAAGATTCTTTATTTTATTATGTTAAATCATAATATAGATTTTTATTTAATTTGACTAACGAAATGGCCAACAATGGGTACACACATTCAATTTAAGTTACTTATCTGGAGTACTTATACCCAATATTTGTGTATATAGCATATATACAATACAATAATATTTTTTAAATTGAGGTTTTTCAGCAGATTTTTACCCAATTTATTTAGACTTTATATTTGATATTGTACCTGTCTCTGTGTCTCTGTGTGTCTGGGCAGTCTTAACAAACAGTTTCCTCTGGGATCAATAAAGTTTTCCTCTGGGATCAATAAAGTGATTCTGATTCTGATTAAACATGTTTCTTGCACATCCCGTTTTACAAGTATGGTATCCTGGAAATGTTCTTTATGGAACAAAAAGTAATTTCTATATGGCATCACTCCAAAGAGCTTTTCTTTTCTTATGAACAGGTTTTCAGATTTCAGTCCATGGCATAAGTATGTTTGACAATGGCTGGACTAGAGTCTCTGATTTTAAAAGATGAACTTGTAATTATTTCCCATAAATTGGACATGATTCTCATCAGAGTTGCAGGAACAAATACTTGACTACTTGGACTACTTCAGATGAAGTTGCTAAATCCATCATTCATTGAAATATTTATTGCTTAAGAGGATTTCCTTGGTCTAAACTCCTCACACTCCAGACTCCTTATCTATATTCAGAGTTGTACACAAAGTCCCTTGACATATGATGACCTGAAAACGACACTTCTCCTGCTTTTACAGTCCTAGTGGAAAAGGCACTGAGATGGGGTGAAGGCCATGGCTTGGCGACATCCAAGCCAGAATCAAAGGGGAAAGCAGATCACGTCGTAAACCCCTGCCTTCTCCACGCAGATGCGTTATGGGTAGATGTCAGGGACACCATGTTTAGATCCTCAAATTCCTAGGCTGACTTTGTCAGGTGCTGGAGTCTTGCAGAGAACGGAGCATGTCTGAAGGGGTTTTACATCATCTGCTGAGATAGTTATTTATTAATAACCCTGGCAACACCTAGTTTCATTAGCATCTGCAAGCCCAGATGATCTCATCCCACCCTGATGATCTAAAACTTTTTGTGTGATTAGCAATGGAGCACACATTACTTTCTGTATGCATTATCTTGAAACCTGACATACCCGACCTCAAATGCATATCAGATGAACACACCACAACACACCACAGTTGGTAGCCTGGTGGTTAAGGAGTTGCCCCTCTGATCAGAAGGTTGTGAGTTTGAATCTCAGGACTGCTAGTAGCAATAGTGATGCATCCTTGAGTGAGGACATATTGCTGGCTGCCTGCTGCTACACGTGGTGAATGGGTCAAATAATAATTAATTTCGCACTGTGGTGTGCCACTTTAATATACACCATATTAATAACCATAATGATTAATGTGGTAAAATAGGGCAAAACCTAGAAGTGATTACAGTCTGCACTGTGACAGCAGTTGCTTGTGAACCTGCTGGACACTTTAACAGAAACCTCTTCCTTGTAGGTCCACCTTGCTGGTGAACAGTTTGAGGCTGTGTCCCAACTGAACCCATCCACTAGGCCTAATGATACTGTGCTTGATACACCCAGTACAGTAGCACACATACTACCATGCCACTACCACGCCAGTGTTGTTAGAAGCAGTTGTACGTTCAGAAACTGATCAATACTGAACATAGTAAAGGGTGAATGACAAACTGTGTATAAGAAGAAGTGGGCTACAGACTGTAATAGTACAGCTTAGTCGTAGACTTACAACATAAGTGGAGTTCATAAAGGTGCAAGTGGGGTGGCTGGTGGCCTGGTGCTTTGGGAGTTGCGTTTGGGTTCGAATCCCAGGACTACCAGGGGCACCACTGAGGTACCCTTGAGCAAGGTACCGTCCCCACACACTGCTCCCCGGGTGCTGTGTCGCTGGCTGCCCGCTGCCTCACTCTGTTAAATCCGTTAAATGCAGAGAAAGAATTTCATACTGTTCACACTGTGTGCTGTGCTGTTGTGTGTTCATGCATGACAAAAGTGGTCACTTTAACCACTATTACTAATGAAAATGAAAATGACGGTGGGTATATAAGAGGCACGGGATAAAAACAGCACAGGAAATGCTCACATACACTATTTTCATTAGGTCCATCTACCATATGCGTGCACTATAAAGGTTCACAGTTTCAGACTGCAGCCTATTTGTTGCTGTATGTCACCACCATTCTCAGCACAGCAGTAGCACTGTCTTGTTGTATGGTGCATAAAGCGCTGCAGCATGCTGGAGTTTCTAAATAGAGACTGTGCTGTGCAATTGCATTTATGAACCTATAAAAAGCTAAATGATGTAAAGTAACTAAATGATGACTCATAGATTATTCGATCACATCACTGGAAAGAATTTTATGTAGGAGTGTGGCTTCACGCCATTGTTCAGTGCCATAGGCTGAAACACACACTGACACTTATTGAAAAGAATGTCATTTTCTTGAGGATGTTGAGCCAAAGGAGCAGTGTTACATTTCAATCTTGATGTCTGATTGCTTGGAAACTGGATCCAGAAACCAAAGTAATGCAATAAATATGAGGCTGACAGGTCCTATTATTCATGGACCTTTTGATTTGTGCAGGCAGGTCAAAGTGTCCAGCAATCACTGAGATAACACAACTGAGCCTTTATTCGCCGACAACCTATACTTGGCTTAAACAGTGTGGAGATGTCTGATGGACAATTATTATTATTTGGCCTGTCATATCAAAAATGACTTTATATTTGGAGTATGTCGAATGGTGGACGGTAGATTTCTCAGGTCTCAATTTGATCCCCTAAAGTCTAATATTATTACTGTTGGATTGCCTAGCTATTTAAATGTAATGTCATAAATTCAATATTATTACACAGTCATTTTGTTACATTTACATTTCATTTACTGTGTCTCCCGTATCAACATCTGACTTTTTAGTTTTTTACTTCCGTATCAAGAAAAGACAGAGACAAAGAGTTTTCTTATTCTGCAAAGCAAGACAGTACATGTAACAATCAAATACATTTTTTCATGATAAATATTTGTATTGTTTTCCACTAATGTACACCTCAGATGCTCATAGAAAAACAGAATAGAAGAACAGCAGTGTCTGATATCCACCACACTTCTAAAAGCTAGTGATTTTGTTAGCTACACTGTGACAGTCTATCTGCCCTGCCTTGTCTATGTAGTCCCAGGCTCCAACTGCAGCTTTTTCAAGCAGTCATCTACTCAGCACAATATGACGACAATGAGATTTTTAGAGCAAATTATAATCACATTACAAAATAAGTGAAGTTCACTGTATCACATCTCTCACTTTTATTCGTTTCAGGCATTTCGTAGCCAGACAATTAAACATTCTTGTGTGTTTGCCAATGCATCACTTTGTTTCATGTGGGTATGTTTTTGTTTTAATGCAAACTAGACAATAATCCTCCCCTACACATCACTGGTTGTTTTACATGCCAGAAAGATAGCCCTTTCTGGACAAAGCAAGTGATTCTTGGCCTTATTAAGTACCCCCCCACACACACACACACACAAAAAGCTGTTTCAAATACCTTGCTGAGGTCATCACTGCTGATAACATGACTTCTAAAGTGCTGGCATGAAGAGTGGACAACATCTGATCCATAGTTGGATATGGCTCATTTTGTTAATAATAAATCGTTATGGCCTGAAACAGTGCAGCGCTGCAAGGAGGGCAGGCAGGTGAGCTGTGTGCCATGTGTTATGAGCAGCAGGAGAATGAGACTTCGAGCTTTTTCCTCATGCAGGAAATTTCCCACTGCGCATGCAGGCCAGCAAGGTTCCCTCTTATCACAGCGCACACTCTGCAGGAGTCTACAGTCACTTCCACCAATTGTCAGTGCAACATTTTTTCTCAAAAATCAATCATGCAAATCGAAATGTATTATGCAAATAAAACCTCATAGCTCTGACCAATGCCTTGGCTACTAAAAACATGGGAATAAATGAGCTTAAATAAGTTTAAAAGGACTGTCAGGACATACTGCTAGGTATGACCTGTAGTTTTCCACAGTGCTGTGACAGACCACACACAAATATGGCCACAGTAATGGCAATAAATAATGTGATTAATTAAATTCATTTTCTTAACTTTTTGCCATTTGGCATGCTCACAGCAAATGTGTTCATTTATTAACTTTAATACTGCATTGATCTCAGTCTTGGTTTTAGTGGGAAGTGGTAATGCAGGATTTTTCTGGCCGAGCTGTGACCCTTCAGGACTGATGAAAGTTCCTTATATAGTTTGCTTACATCATGAAAATGCCCGTTCCACATCGCTTTCATTGCATAAAGAGTCGTTGAGTGTATTTGTAACTGGCTCCCTTTCACAGTCTTCGTTAACAGTACTGAGTTCTATGCAATATAAAGAACTTTGTTTTGTGTGTGTGTGTGTGTGTGTGTGTGTGTGTGTCACACTTAGTGGTAGTTTAGAATCTCCGCTAAAACCCAAACAAACATTTATAAAGTGTATCTGACAACTCATTATAATTTACTGCAAAAATACTCAGTTTCGTGCATTTGTTAAGTTACATGAAGACCAGAAAACAAAACCTACAGCAGAGCGACTTCATTTTATAGTGTAAAAGCTGTGTCACAACAATTGATGTGATTTTGGAGGAAGAAAAAAAAGAACGGGATGTTAGTGATGCACCTTAATGTGGTTGAAATGCAGGGGCATCGGTCTACGCGTGAGCGGGCGGGGGCGGGGCTTGGGGTGGGGGCGGGGGTGGCATTGCTGCGCGCGTGCAAAGTCTCGGTCCTTTTGGGGAGGCCGGGGATTGGTCGACTCGGCCGTTGTCCGGGAAACAGTAAGGGGGGGGGGGATTCTTTTGAAGAGTGTTATGGGGGGCACCCTGCTATAATGGTTCCGACGCGCATGTTTAAATGTCAGCAGTTTGCACATCTAAAACCAAAGCTGAGCATGGCTGTCTGCAACGAAGGACGTTATCTGTTGTTATTGCTGTGCCTGGGCCGTCAGAGGGCCTTAATACAGGCATGATATCAGGGTAAAGCCTGCGACCCTTCCTCGGCTCAATAAAGCAGGCTGTAATTACGTTTGTGCGCCGTGGCGACGTGCATGGTGACGTGCTACTTACTGGAGTGGCAAAAATTTACTGGAGTGTGAGTCACAGTAAATTACAAAAGGACTGAAAACATTTCCAGCATTGTGCTGCTGTGAATCGAACATTAATGAACGCTGATTCGGAGAGGCACGGCGAGAAAAGTGCAGACAGCGCACTGAAAGCCAGGCAGTACAAATACAAATCATAGTGCCAGATAGAGACATTCGCAGTAACTGTGTGTGATTTACTGCTCTTGACAGGGCTGAAAACACAAAGAAGACTCTACACAACAAGAGAACAAGCCAGGGGAGAGAGCATATAAGGCCAATAAGGTGGGGCCCCAGGAAACTGCAGCTCTACCGTCCTCTGCTGGTCAAAGCTAGTAACAACATGGCAGACCTGTTAAATGCACTGTGCCTCCTGTCATGGTTTATAGACTGAAAAGATCTGAGCAGACCTGCACCAGCCGCTTTATGAGAAACATCTTGTTTGTAGCTTTACTTGTAGATTGTGGTCCAATCCTTCATCAGGGCTCGGTTTCTGGCCCAAGAGCTGGATTTGCTTCTGTACTGAGACACTCTTAACTGAGCAGTGACACTGTAGGGTAAAAACCCCAGCATTACCAGGCCACTACCATGTCGACATGTTGACATCCATCAAACAAGGAATGTCTGGTCTAAAGGAAACCTTAAGTCAGAAACTGCCCCCAAATTATTTTTATTCACCATAAAAATCACAGCCATAAAATAAATGCAGCCATTTACTTGCAGCAGTTTCTCTGTTAATTTACATTACACTTACATAACATTACAGTATTCATACTGTATTATGCAATCACGTTTTACTGCATACAATCTAAATGTAGTTTTCCCCCACAAGCCTGTATTTGTAATACACAGCTCATATACTGTGTGCTGTAATGTGTTCCCACAGCTGTCTGAGGACCCAGAGTTTTGCTACATTATGGATTACAGTACATAAAGATATGGGAAAACATGCTTGAATGTCCACACAGACGTCTACATAGTTAAAAGTATGATCATGCCTATTTTCCCACCAGGGTACCAAAATATTCATGAATCATGTCATGATCATAACTTTACAACAGTTACATGCATTTAAGTCAGTCATTCAGGCAACAAAGACAGCAACACATATCTAATAATTACATGGGATTGATTAACAGAAACACAAAACATGACCATAGTTAGACTAACCAAACATATAAAATGTATTTAAAATTTATTCAGGAAGCTCTGTCCCATCACTACAACCTTCAGAGAGTCGGCTTAAGACTGCAGATGGTTTTTAACCAGTGTCCTAACATGCTTTGCAAATAACAGTTAAATCCAGCATTTTAATGTCTAAGACATGAAGCTGGACATGAATGTCCCAGAATGCACATTTTTACAGCAGTATTCAGTATTTAAGGATTACTACAGTGTTCCCTCTGTAAGTTTAGAGCACTTCTTTACTGCCATAAGTTAGGTGGATGGTGAGTGTATGTGTAGATTAATATTTCATATTACACTTATAGTTTTTCATATTTATATCATAGTATATATTATATTATCTGGAACTCACTACCACCAGAGCTCAGAAATATCAATTCATTTTTACACTTTAAATCCACACTCAAAACCCTTCTGTTCAAGTGTGCTTTGTCTCTCTGATTCATTTGCACTGTCTAAATGGTCTAAATTGTATATGCTTTTTAATCTTGTCTGTTATTATGGTTTTACTGTTTGCCGCACTTGTTTTATTGTACGGTGTCCTTGTGTGCCAGAAAGGCACCTATAAATAAAATGCATTATTATTATTATTATTATTATTATTATTATTATTATTATTATTATTATTATCATCGTATTTATATTTGTATCAATGCTAGTATTGTAACTCATTCACACCATTTGGAAAAAAATAGCCCAAAATGATTTTGATTGATTATAATAGTCTTGTGACGTTTATTGTTTTCTCTGTTTTTTCACCAAGTTACCACTTTGAGATGGTTTTCTTATGACAGTAACAACATGAGACTGATATAATCGTCAAAATGAACTGCAAGTTTTATTGAAATTCTTGTGTGCACTCCTTGTGTGTCAGTCCCAGCAGTCTCATTAATGGTTCCAGCGCCATGGGAAAGTGGATTCACTTTTCCAGAGTGAATCAGAAAGCTGTGAAAACAATCCAGATATACTATGACTGCTGCTAGCTGTCATGTAGTGAATCAGCGCACTCTGCTGCTCTCCTGACTGACGTGCAGGGTGAGAGCGAGTGGCAGGAGGCAGGGCCATCTCTGCCAAGCACAATAAGAAGCTGGGGCCTGTTTGGATGGATGCAGCGAGTGCAGCTCCAAAGGTTTTCCCCAGCGAATGAAAGAGAGCCCAGAAGAGAGTCTACAGTAGCAGCATTTAGAGAATTCACTGCAGGGCATGGAGGGAGGGAGGGAGCGGTTGTGGAGAGAGTGATGGCTTTGAATGCCCCTGAATGGAAGCAGAGAGGGGCAAAAAGCTACTCTTTCTGTGGAGAGGTGTATGGAAAGCAACATAAGAACTTTTTGAAAGCGATGATACATGGGTCAAATTCTGATTTCCATAGAAGGAAAAAATAGTTTCGCTGCGAGGTTTTCATGAGCAGTGACAGTGATCACAGGCAGAACTTTATTCACTTTGGAAATTGTTGCTCAAGGCTGTATTTGGAGATTGTTTGCTCTTTGCTTTGCCTGCTCTAACATACCTGATTAAACTCAGCCAACGATTCTTTCTTAACCTGGAACTTCTCCAACATTCCACAAACATTTCTGAATAATTCTGTGGGTGAGATGCAGTGGTTTGATGTGAAATGGTTCATTTTAGAGAAACTCAAATTTCTTTACGGAACCAGGGGTCGCCATGTCCACAGCACAAATATGGTTTTATTTACTTTCTAAAAAGACCATTGAACCTGTGTGCGTCTACTCTAATGTAGAATGGTAGTGGTCCCGTTTTGGGTTCTTCATGTCTTATTTTGTCTTTCAATGGTCTGTGTGAATTAATTTTTATCCAAAGCACTTTAGGCCTCAGAACTATTCTAAATATCTAAATGCATCACAGCATAATCATATGCATTTCATATGATAGTTTTCTGTGAGGGAGCTTTTAGAGGCATTAAAGTCTTCCTATACCCATTGGTATGAATAATTCTGAATGGATAAGTTTCTCTAGAATTAAACATTTCATATCAAACCACTCTGAACAACTTTTATAATGCAGAGCCTTTAAGTCCCTAGTCTTAGATGAATGAAATGTATTTTTTGAAAGACTAGCTAAATTCATATAAGCTTTACAAACAACTCTGCTTAATATGAGCTACTGCACTATTAAGGTTCCATAATATTTCAGTGGTTGGACAAATGGTTCTATAAATGCCGCACTATTGAATAATTGCTTCAAATAATAACTATTAGAATTAAATAATAACTAATAGTTTCAAACAATAACTATAACTAATGATGACTAGTTTAAATAGGTTGGACATACAGTTTCAGAATGGCTGCACTATAAAGGTCCAGTCATAGTTCTAGGTTTGGGCGTACGCTTCTATGAGTACTTTAATTGGTATAGAACCTTAAAAAAAGGTTCACTCTCATCTGATTTACCTAATATGTCATATATGTGGGGAAAATCAGAGCAAAACCCAAGGGCTCCTTGAGACATGGAGCATTCTTTTCCCTCCTTCATTAAGAGGGCCTGTGTGAGCTGGAGAAGGTTGATGTCCATTATCCATTAATGAGAGATCAGGGTTTCGTGCCAAGAGTGGGCGTCAAAGCCGTCAGCCTCTCAGATGTCACCTTGGCTTTGGACTGGAGCAATGAGCAAGGCATCAACGAGGAGATGAAAGATCCCATCGTTACGACGCCACCTGGGCCACTTTTATTTCTCTAAACAGAATAGAAGGTAAGACATCACTGTTCTTCAGCAATTTAGGCAATCACACCTCCAGATTACTTACAGTGGGAATGGATGTGGGCTGAATGGAGCAGTAATTGCTTGATACTGAGATGTTTTTTGTCTCGGAACACATACGTTTAGTCCAAAAGAGCAGATGTGTTCATTTATCTTTCGTAGGCCTAAATAATACTTCAGCATTAGGGTCTTTAAATCTCTGTCTCAGGCTGAATGAATACATTATTACTGCTGCTGGAACAAAGCCTTGTATCTCCAATAAAGTATCTTTCAAACTTTCAATGTAAGATCATGGAGCAGGAGAACAAAAAAGGGAGATATAAGGTTTTGTCCCATGTCAAAAAAAACTCATAAAATTTAAATTGCACAACATCTTCAATGTCATACTGAGTTGAACAAGCTTTAACTACAATCAAATGATCATATTTATTTCTCAGCAGGGAAGGAGCAGTGCACGGTAGTGGCACATGCATTATTTAACACGCTTCTCAGGAACGCAGGCCGATTCCCTGCCCTCTGCTGCTGAAGCTCTCTGGGTACCAGATGACATGATCCTAGACTCGCTATTGCGTTACACACAGGTCGTATTCATTAGTCATGGCAAAACAGAACTGGAGCAGAAAAGCTTGGATTGTTCCAGAACAACTGCCACCTACATGATCTTTCAATTAAACTGTTTGAAACATCAAGCATGAGAATTGGTTGTTTTTGTGGTTTTTGCTCTTACAGATGAGTGAATGTGGCGATGGAGGCCTATCAGAAAGCATCAGGTCGAATCCGGAGGCACAGCCATGGTGTTCTACAGGAGCTGTTCAACAAAGGCTTCAGGACAGAAGGAAAGGCTGCTAATGTAAGTGTTCAAGTGTAACAGGGAAGGAATTTCTTTTTTTAAATTAATTTTCAAGGCCCTCAAGAGATACAGCAAAAATGAAATGTATATTTTTTCTGTCCTGTTTCTCTTCTTCTATAATGGACTGCAGGCTCGTACCCAGGTTAGAGGGGGCGGGGGGACAGGGACGCCAGTGTACTGCCATCCTCTGGCCCTGGACAGTATCATCACCCGCCGAGGCAGCCTGGTTCTGCTGAACGGATCCAGTGCTATAGAGGTCGTTAAGGTACAGCTCAGGAGTGGATATCATTGGGTGATTTTTTGCGGGGAATATTCCGACAGCTCAGCTGCATTTAAATGCATGCTGAGCGAGAAACATGTTGAAAAGACTCATTTAAGATGTGTCATTGATGATGGTGACAAGAAAATAGAAGCTAGAGCTCAACTAGAGTGATCATGAACAGCTGTCAACACATAAAGGTCAAACTAAGAGGAAAAAAGTTTAAATAGGACTGAAAACACAGAAAGAGAGAGGTGGGGGGAGAGAGAGAGAGAAAGAGAAAGAGAGAAAGATAGACTGAGAGAAATTAGCTTGGAGGGGAAGAGAGAAATGGAAGAATAGAGAAAGAGAGAGAGGGTTAGAGAGAAAGAAAGAAAGAAAGAGAAAGAAAGAAAGAAAGAAAGAAAGAAAGAAGGAAAAAGAGGAAACAGGAGAAATGGGATGTGTGAGAGAGAGAAGGAGAGAGAGAGAGAGAAAGAGAGAGAAATGAGATTTGAAGGGAATAGAGAAATAGAAAAAGAAGAGAGTAATAAAGAGAGAAAGAAGAGAAAAAATGGAAAAAACAACGGATAGATGGGGTGGGTCAGAGAGAGAGAGACAAAGAGAGAGAGAGAGAGAGAGAGAAAGAGAGAGATGTGGGTCGAACACCCACAGGCCATTCCCCTAACCAAGACATGAACAATGGACTTATATGTTTATGCAAATTATATGTAAATTAGGTGAACTATGCTTGATGTCTGCAACAGTCACTTTCATTCAGGCCTAAGGCCTGGAATGGTCTCAAATAATCTGTAACAAGTCCCTTTCACACAGTTGCACAACCTCCGGCCACACTGCCACATTTCCTAGAATTTTTTGGAGATGGGCTAGTTTTGCAAGCCAGGCTTCTGCCTATTGTCTGAAAGTCTGGTGTGTTTTCTTTCTTAAGGGCACATCTAATGGAAAACCGATGATTTTTTCAGTTTTACTCCCAAGTCAGTACAACATATTACAACTTGGAAACGAAGTTGTAAAAACAGTCTGTTTTGAATGTCGTTGTCTGTGTAATCTCACAAAAACCAACACATTTACATATATTCCCCCAATTCAGCCTATAGAAGTTTAACCCCACTGATTCACACTAAAGTTTTGAGGAGTGTTTCAATCCTAACTTGTGGCTTCAAATCAACACATAGCGCAGTTATATACATTGATCAGGAATGACTTTAAAACCACAGACAGTATTTATATTATATATAAAATGGGCAAGGGTAAGGAACTGAATAACTTTAACAAGTGCTAAATTGTGATGGTTGGATGACTGGGTCAGAGCATCTCACGGGTCTTGTTGGGTGTTCCCAGCATGCAGTGGTTAGTACCTACCAAGAGTGATCCAGGGAGGGACAGCCAGTGAACTGGTGACAAGGTCATGGGCACCCAAGGCTTAGTGATGTGAGTGAGGAGTGAATGCAAACCCATCTGGTCCAATCCCACAGAACATCTACTGTAGCACAAATTACCATAGATCCCATAGCACACATTCAGAGGCCTTGTGGAAAATAGTCATGTAAAACTGATTTATGATTGTTTTTGGTACAAAAATACAAAGGAAAAAATAACTTGAAAAATATAGAATGTGGACTCGTAACTGTAACCTCAAAATGCTGCAAAGAAAAAGATTCATTCTGCAAACTTTTGTTTAATCTGGGTATTAAACCGTGCTCCAAAAGAGCAAACAGCTATTTGAAAAAATGTGTTTCCCATTGGACAAATTAAAAACAGTGTACAAAAGAGTGCAACTAACCAAATCCTGCTAGTTTTGTCCAGCTTAGCATGCAATATTTAAAAGAAGCTGTGAGTACAGCTGTGGGCTGTCTAAGCGTATTTCAATTGCAACAACCTTCACCAGAAACAATCGCACCATTTAAGCAAGAATAGATGCATAAAAATGGACATTCCTCCATCTTTGTCATTTTTTTATATCATTCAAAACATCAGTAGTCCTTTACATTGTGTGAAAATTTTGTGGTGAATGGGCCACTAAAATGATCCAGAATTACTTGGAAAAAACGTGTTTTCACATGACCATCCATTCTAACTTAAGAGCCTATGTCCTTCAGCTACAAAGTGACCAGTAAGGACCAGTTCTGTTCTGGCGCTAATTACGCAATAATATAAGGGTTTGCGTAGTGGGTATAGTCAAGAACGTTGATTCCCAACCCTGATTCTGGAGACACTGTGCTTTACACATTTTAGAGCTTTTTCTGCTTTTTCTGCACAGAAAACAATGATGGACAGTGGGCCTCCAGGAGCAGGGTTGAAAAACACTGGTCTTTTACTGTTATTGTATGGAATACAGTGATCATCAGTAACCAAGAGAGATAAGGGATATTGCATGATACTCATTTCATTGCATGATACTCATTTCATTGTCATTTCTGCTTTATCTGCCTTCATCTAAGGACCACTGCACTTATTCCCTCCAGTCCATTTTATAATACACTCTAGTGTTTGGATTATCAGTCCTACCAAGGAAGAAAACCTGCCAGCTCTGCAGAATATGCGGTATAGATGCCGTATTCATGTTTCTGACAAAGTTGCCTTTCTCCCTTCTTCAGCTGACCTCATTGCCTTTTCATCAGTTTGCCTCGGCCTGCTTTCTGGGGCCTCTCGGGATTTCACTTCATTTCCTACACCTTCACAGCCCAGCAAGACGGGCCAGGCGGTGAATGGAGCGCGGGTGACTGATGTCTACCTGCCAGCGATCACAGGAAAGATGTCAAACCTGCAGACGGCCCGGGCCAATCTGAGCTATTCCTGTCCCTATCTGTTCAGCGGCAGACGCCGCGGGTCCGCCTCCTCTGTCATCTCACAAAGAGGCTCAGACTTCAATGGCAAACAGGTGAACAAACCCCGCCGACCACATTCAGCTTCAGGGTCGACCCTGACGCAGTACGCCACCGCTGAGGCAACATGCAGTCCCACGATATTATATTTTCATAAACAAAATTTCTGTATTTCCAGCAGAGCTGTGTGTTTTGCGTCACTGTACAGGAAAGCAAGAATGATGAAATTCACTGTTGGATATAAAGCACTTTCCAAGAGTCACTGGCTTTTTCATTCAATCCAGTCCTTGTGTAATGAAGCATTCACAGAGTACGACCTTATCCTAGTCAAATGAACTCTCTTCTGGAAATGGTGGCCCCGAATAAACCCCTTAAAAATAAAGGTGCCAAAAAGCCCTAGAGGAGGTACTTTTGTCTCCCTAAAAAAAAAAAAAATAGGAAAAGAGCAAAAATAAGGAACAACTGGATGTCCCCGAAGACCACTTTGAAAACTTTTTTCCTAAATAATCCAGTCCAGGAAACCCTCAGGAACATTTTGTGTAAGCCTTCGTTGAATGTGTAAGAAAACTTTAGATTTCTTTATGGCTGTTATATTGTATTATATTATATTATATTATATTACACATGTGTGTGTAAAATAAGACCCATTTAATAGAGCCTTTAGGCACTCAGAGTACAGTCAGCATAGAGTGCTGTGAAAAAATGTTCTGTTCAGCCCATTCTTCTTTACAAAGCTACTTCAACTCAGATATTTTGGTAGGTTTTCGAGCACAGAGAGCTTCTTTGATGCCCAACCACAGCATCTTTCTGGAGTTCAAGTCGGGACTTCAACAAGCCCATTTCAAAACATTCATTTTGTTTCTTTCCAGCCATTCAGATGTGGATTTGCTTTTCTGTTTTGGATCACTTGGTGCATAATCCAATTATGTTTCAGCCTCAGCTCGTAGGCAGATGAACAGATACTCTTCTTAAGAGTTCTCTTATACAAAACAGAACTTATAGTTCTTTCAACAAAAGCAAGTTGTCCCAAGGTCACAAAGCATCCTCACACCTTCCCACAACTATCACCTAGTTTGAATGCTGACACTTGAATTTCATTATAATTAATTTAGGGGACAGTTCATTTTGGAGGCAATTCCTTCACGCGATTAGCATGCTTGATAACTTATATCTTTAAATACATAAAATAATAATTTAAAATCTGTGTTTTGTGTTAGATCATGTTTTTTTGGCTAGTATTTTATTTTGTTTAAAGATCTGAAAGCATTCATTGTCAACAATATACCACAATATACCACACATACATAAAAATATGTATATGGTCTTTAACATTTCAGTTTGGAAGTTTCAAAGTTCTGTTTCTGAATAAAATCTTTTGAATTTCTCAGAGTTACCTAAAAGAGCAGAAAGACTCCAGGAAGTCTAATGTGACTGTGACAATGACATACCTGGGCCAGGGAAGGCCTGGAGCTACCCAGGATGAGATGAAGGTGCTCCAGCAGATCTGTGGAGGGGAGAACATCTGTGTCTTTAAAGGATCCGTCTACCCTGGAGGTCATAATTACCACAGACACCACACGCTACAAAGCCATGGAAGTGGAAATCCAATAATTCAAGCAGTTTTGAAACATGGTTTTCCAGATCAGTGGGAAACGAGTGTGGTAGGTCCACTGTTAAACCTGGAATCCCTGTTGTTTTCTGCAGGGCAGTTCCAGTTCACCTCTCAGAGACACCTCGGCTACCCTTTCAGCGCTACTTTCTACGTCAATGGGATAATGGCAGGCAGAATCAGCTCGTGCTGTGAATACCGTTACAGCCCCGGCTTCCAGCAAGGCCGCAAGAGCTGTTTCAGGCTGACACGACTGAGTGGGGGGAAACCGTGCTTCAAGTGAGTTTTGCTCAAGGCCTGCAGAACTATGGCTGGAGGTGGATCACATTGTGACATTTCCACCGACTAATACGATTTTTTTTTCCAGATGTGTGAATTCAAGGCATGGTATCGGCCTTGAAACCAAAGTTACTCACAACAATGATCATGCCATCGCATCTCACGAAGGTTAGAAAGAACTGCGTGAAACTGAGTTGTTTGAAGTAAAATGTTGTAAAACAGTGAACAAAAAGTGAACAAAAAATCTCCTGCATTTTCCTTTTAATTGGCCATTTTTCAGCCTGTTATTATCTGTAGTATTCATTTAAACACACTAGTTTTGTTACTTTGCCTTTAGGACTCATAAATTTAAATGATCTCTTTTCTGATTGGCTGCTCTGCGTGCTTTATAGAAAAATATCATGGTGGATGGGTGGGGCTAAACTTCTCGAGGCTGAACACTTGGCTATATGTAAAAACCTTTTTTGGGATATTTTGGAATGCATGATTTGAAATGTTAACACTGTTTATATACCATGATATATGATATGTTTATATATCAGTTTAATTTTAATCTAGTTATTTATCAAACTGACAATGTGATTATCAATATGACAAGTCATTCCAAACCCTTAAAGGTTATTTTGATGATTAAATGATATTTTTCCATTGACTGAATGAAGGTGTGATGGAGTCTTGCCGCTCGTCCCCTTTATTCATCCCTCTCGGAATGGAGAGATCTGTGCAGAGGATAAGAAAACCCCCCAAGGAGGCCAGCGGAGTATCTACAGATAGCGAAGACATGAATGGCAGTGTGAAAAATAGGAAAGGACACAAGAGGCAGAAGGGACGTCGCAGCCAACAGAGAGACAGCAAAGGCTCCGGGGGGTGCCAAGCTAAGAGAGACACAAGAGAAGAAGGAAGCAATCCAACAGCTTTAAATCAGCCCGGACCCCCTGTGAAAAGTCTAAAAAATGCCAAAGAACACAGCAAGGAAAATGCAGGAGCTGACAGAAAAGTGAAAGATGCAGGTGAGGGCTCATTTTTTCCTGTTATGTCTGTTTAACACATTTGCGGCCGAGCTGGACAGAAACGTTGGCAGCACAATGGGCGGCTTTGATGTTACAGACATCCTCTCTCCTTGTAAATCTCAATGCTGTATTTCATTTTATGAGACCCTACACACACACAAACACACACACACACACAAAGAAAGTGAAGAGTTAAAGACAGTTGTATTTCTTGAAGATTCATTGCAGGATGGAGAAGCCCCGAGTAAGCAGAATGGCAAGAAAAGGCCGGCTCCTCTGGAAACAAATGGCAAAAGCAGAAACGGGGAAAGACTGAGAGACTTCTATGAGGAATGTGTTGAAGTGAGCACTGGTCTGGAATCAGGCCTAGACCAACAGAAGTGGTTCAAAGCAAACAGTGAGTAAAGAAGCTCGGCCCATTGCTCGAGGACAAGGCTCCCCTTGAGTCTTTTAAACTCATCCTTACTCATTCAATCATTCAAACATAACGGTCTGATACCGCATAGCTTTGGTAATGCAGTGACATACTGAAGCTACCTAAAGGATAAAAGCAAGCGCACTCACTGATCTCCCACATCACTCAGACTCCGTCAGTTATGGGCTGCTGTAATCTCCGGCACTCTGCTTTAGCCTTTAGGAGTGACTCCAACTTCACACACACCCCTAACTGCGCACTCATGTGGCACAAGATTGGAAGAGCTATAGTCTACATTCTTCCTGCATTTAACTTTGTTCCTTGATGTGAGGTTTTACTCGCCAAAAACTGTCCTAGTTCAACCCTACATGCCCATTTTCCTATCTCTCCTTAACATTTACAATTAAACAGGACGTTGAGACCTAATGGTTACAACCCTTTTCTAACTGGATGCTCTGTATTGTTCCTTATTCCAGTAACAGTCTGGACAGTTCTTAAAACTTCTTCATGAATTGGCAGAGCTAAGATGCTTTATGCCGAATTGACAAATATCAGGCTGTCTTTGAAGCTAAATATTCACATATGGACCATATGGGTTGGAAATGTCATGTTTAACATTTGGACAGCTGTTATGTAAAAAAAAAAAAAACTTCTTCTTCCTATTATAGCAAAAAAATGAAAATCAATAGAGGGTACCTACAAATAAGTCATTAAATGGGGGAATTGGGGGCAAATGACTAAAACTGTTTTTAAAAAAGTTTCACACAGGATTTTTATTGAATTGTGGAATTTTTAAAAAAATTGTATGACATTAAAAACAAATGAAAACTTACCAGCATATGTCAATCTTTTTAACTCAAAAGTTTTGGACAGTAGGATGTAAACATTCTGGCTAGTGAGCACTGATTGGTTTATGATCTGAGCAGCTCATTGGCTGTTCAGGCCCACTGCAATCATGAATTTGCACATCACTGGAACTGGAGCTGAACAGAGTTTAAGGTGTTTTATGATGTTCTATGTTGAGAAAACACGTGCATTTGTTTAAATAAAAAAACATAATTGGCAAACTATCATTTTGAGCTTCACATTAATCCATTCATTTGGACTAGCTCAGGAGTGCCCTCTAGGGTCTAGAGAGGACATAATCAAGTGGCAATTATTTTTACTCCAGGTTCTCTGTTTAAAAATGGCACAGCAGTCATCTCAATACAAATTAGAACATTAAAGTGCAGTGTACTGTTAATAAATGAAATTATTTTCTACCAGTACACTCTGCAACTGCATCATGGCACATTTTATCATTTTTTGAAAAATGACTAAGTCCCTTTAAAATCCTAGACTTATTATATACAAAACCTGATTATTCAGCATCTACATCAACAACAATAACTGTATGAGTTATCCAGAAGTTACAGATGTGGGAATTAAAAGTGGGTCCTGGCCATTTAAGGTGTATGTAATGACTTTGATAGAGTTAAACTGAACTCTTTCCTGAATGAAAAGATTTAGGCCACAGGAACTTAATGAGGATGTTTCACAGTCATGGTTTAAGATATATCAAGAGAAAGTTAAGATGAGAAATAGTACTTGTGTCTCACGTTGCTTGCAGAGTATGAGAGGAATAAGATTAAAGAGCAGATCACCTTGGGTCCCCATCCTAGTGGCTCGACATCTGAGGTCGAACTCAGTGAGGAAAGTGACAGCAGCGTCCTTCATTCAAACACAGGGACATTCAAGATGAATGCGAAGCATCTCGATACACCTCGCCAAGGTTGGTATGAAAAACCCGGCAGACGTCAGCAGACAAGCCTTTTTTTTAAATGTTAGTTCTGCCTTTGTACTGCGCTGCATGTATGGGATCCACATTTTGCTTCTTTAGTTTAGAACTAGAGGTAACAAAAGCTAGAATTCAAGAGTAACCCAAACTGTTTCCATTACTACACATCTAAGACTTCTCTCAATTTGTTTAACCTCATCCAGCTCTTTGTTAAGGTGGTGCAGACATATGGATGTGGTTTAGGACACAGTATGACTTACTATGAGCTATAAAAATGACAAACCGAACACTGTGGACAACCATTGTAGACAACAGGGTCTTGTTTCATGAACCACAGGTGGTCACAAATATGGAGGAATCTGGTCCAAGGTTTTGTGTCTTGTGAATACTTGCCATGATGTTGTCTAAATTGATAACAAAAATGTCTTGGCTGATCGACTACATCAATGAATGCTTTTTTAAGGGATCATTCCTTGGAAAAAGAACATAAAGTAAACATCGGTGAATGGGGTAAATGCAGAGAAAGAATTTGACATTGTTCACACTGTGTGCTGTGGTGCTGTGGTGGGTCACTTTAATTTACTTTAAAGTAAAGTAAAGTGGCCCAGTAAGTCATAAGAGAAGTGACAGTCAGTCATAAGAGAAACATATGTTCTATCATATCACTTTATTTATTTTCTTTTTTCTTTTAGTGTTTTCACTTTGTTATGAACTCTCTTGTCCTTAGATGCCCCAGTGAATGATGCATCTGAGAAGGAAAAAGACCTGCAAAAAAAAGTAAGTGCAGCCTCTAAAGCGCATAGTTGCTTATATAGCAAAGCCTCATCAAAATTTGCAATAATGTATATACATTTGATTGTATTCCAATTTTTAGAGCATTTCTATTGGCCGATCATCATGAAATGTTTACACAATATAAAGGGCAGCTGTTTTTCAAATGATCCAAAACTTAAAAATACAACTAAGATTCTTCCTGATTTTTCCCCTGTTTTTTTTGTAATGTTCTCTTGTTTATTCCCGTTTTCTTGTCTATGCCATTGTTTACCCCTGCCATATGTCTGTCTACCATGTGACCTTGTTGTTGTTCTGATATCAGTCTCCTCCTTAGTGTTTCCACCTGTGTCTTGTCACCGTGTCCTCTCCAGCCTGGGTGTTTCCCTTTGCCTGGTTAGTGTATATACCCCTGTGTTTCAGTTGGCTCTCCATATTATTGGCCAAATCTTTCGCATCTTATTTTTGCCTGATTTTTTTGTTTTTGTCTCGATGTTTTTTCAGGGTTATGTTTTTCTATTCAGTTTTTGTTCTCTGTGTGTCTCTGTTCAACCCTTGTTAATCTGTGTTCTCTTTTCATTCTGCTTTGTCTTGTTTTATTTTGTTTTATATTATTCTTAGTTCTTTTCTAGTGTTGCTTTATTGTTCAGTTTATGGTTTCGTATCTCATTTTACGTTTTGTTTGAATACATCTTTGTTCATCTACATCCTGCTCTATGCCTGAATCTAATCATTACAAAAAATATATATGTATTAAAAATATATGTCTTTCACAGCACGATAACTTGTGTCCAATAATGTCAAGATCCATTGCATACCCAGGGGTTAAGCAGCTACAGAATCTTTTACAATTCATGTTTGTAAAATGTTCCTGTATCAGCACTGACATTCAGCTAAACTTTGTCCAACAAGATGAACAGAAGAAGGATCCAGTGTTCATCAATCACCGGCAAACTGAGGTTGAAAAATTCCACATGGTTTAGTAGAGTCTTATGTGTGTTCGCATCGAGAGAAAGATAGATGCACATCTGCATGCCCTTCTCAAGAATATCAATCCATGGATTACTGTCCAAGACATTCCTTCAGTTGTCTTTGCAACCAAATCCACTTGAAATGATATTTATTGTAGGTTACTGGCATCCAGACAGAAGACTGAAGTGCAATTGCTTCCAAAATCCATTATATAACATGTTCCATACCATAAAGACAGATGGTAGGAAGTTAGCCAGCAGTTGCTGAGCCCTCTGCAGCCAGAGAATGAGATAGCAGTGATTTATTAGTTATGTGACTCAGTGGTTTTGATTGGAAAAACCCAATAACCCCAATGAGCTTTCAGTGCACAAAGGTTCTGACTACAAAGCGTTTTTTCAAATGTCTGACAATTTTTCAATGTCATGTCTGACATTTTTTCATGAAAATATCTGGACCTTACTCTTATGTCAACAGAAGGAAACCCTCAGAGCCTTCAGAGGACTAATGATTTCTAGGAACTTACATATCTGTAATTGCTCATTTTTCCATAATAGAATGTAACGGAAAGTAAACATAGACTTCAAGGTAATCAGGTAATCAGTGTAATCAATGTACTTAATGTACTTATCCTAAGGGAAAAATCAATATATTCAGTATATGATTATGAATTTGATCGCCTATTTGATTGTTCTTTCCTTAGGGGAAAAATCAATATATTCAGTGTGTGATTATGTAGTTGATTGTTCTTTATTTTGAGTGTTCTTTATGTGAGGCTGGATGGTGGTCTTGTGTCACATAAAGCCACGTATACTTTAACATTTGCAAGCGTAGAAAGGATTTAATCATTAATGGTCGAGACCAGTCCTGAAGGCTGTTAGAGCACGAGACTTGATTTGGGAACTTGGTTTTTCTGCACGTACCTTGTGTCTTTAAGTAAAATGGTCTAACAGTTATCTGCATCCTGAGCTAGCACGAGGTCGTTGCTATGGGAACGGTTGAGGCACAGGTTTCATAGCCATAACATCAGAGTCTCTCAGAGAATATGCTAGAATTGTCTTGTAGTCACTGGCGCCTGGAGTGTCCCCATGACGTATGACTCACAGAGGCTCAATGTTAGAAAATAGTATAAGTATCTCTGGTTTTGAAGGACATTTGCGAAGCAGAAAGGACCTTCACGCCAGGACTACTCTGAAGTGAAAGACTTAATTCTGTTCTCCCTTTTGCAAAAGATTTAAAAATAAAAGCCTTTGTTTCTGAGCAAAGACTTCTTGTCAGTTTGCTGATTTTCTCACCGCCATTACAAGAATCACTTTTGTATTTCAACTCTGCGTGTATTAAAGTACTTCTCCTACTTCATCATTTTTGGTTGGAAACAATAGGATAAAAGCTTTTAGTGAGCAACAGAAAATTGAAGGAATTTGGTCATTGTCAAGGAACACATCAGGAATCCATGCCAGAAAAAAAAACACATTTCAGTTGGAGGTGATTTCACAGGCAGCTTATTGGAGTTCCTCCAGCCTGTTCAGTACTTCTTCAAGCCTTTTCAAAATGAAAATAAATCAATTTATTCTCATCCAATCTGCTCTGTAGTCTCCAGGGGAGTAAACATAGCATCTTAACTAAATATTCATTTGAGAGAATATCCTGCATCAAAAAAGCAATTAATATTTTCAGACATACAGTTGTTCAGTACCTTCCAGAACAGGTTTCCAAAATGAATGACACACGCACAAGCATACTGCACGTATTATTGATCTCTAAAACAGTTCTGTAACATGATTCTGTCCGTTTGAATCTCTTTGTCTTCAGCTGGACGCTATGACAGAGGTGCTGAGCAGATCAGACGAGGTTGAGCAGCTGGTTCTGAGGAATACAGGGCTGACCGATGACCTGCTCAGGGGTTTAGCCACAGCATTGAAGAGCAGCTTATCTCAGGTCACCATGATCAACCTCAATCTCAACCACATCGGACCGCCTGGGGTTCATGTTCTACTTGACCTTCTGCAGGCCAGACCAGAGATCAAGGGGCTACTGTAAGGCAATACAGATTCTGAGGTTCAGAATCACACTGGCATACTGAAATCAACTCTCTCGATGAACTGCTAATGATTATTCAGCAGTTTAAATGATGATAAGGCATATTATAAACATGTTTTTATTGTTTTATAGTTTCTTTTCAGGAAATAAATACTGCATTTTGGAATTATTTATAGGATCTGTTTGTGATTGTTCAATGCTTTTTTTATTGTTTGGCTTAAAATTCTGATTATTCAGTTTAAAGTGATCAAAATCTTTTTTTGACAACATAATCAGTGTTGATTACGGGTGGGCAATATGATTTTAGATTTTTGGTATTGTGATAAGTTACACAGTGATTCAAAGAAATCATAATTAGGCTTGTTATGTGAAATTAATGCAGTTTGTGAAACAGGTTATAAAAATCATTGTACTTGTAGTTTTGGTAGAGTTTTGAAAACTGATCGTTTGTGTGACATTTTTGTTTATACAGTTACCAAGCATCAAATACATGCATTGTGCTCATAAATAACAAGTAAATGATCTTTAGCAACTCAAAAAAGTGGGTAAACCTCTGCTAAATTTCTCATTAATTTGGCAATTTCTGCCGTGAATTTCTGCTATTTCTCTTTTATATTGGTCTGGTGGTGTCTTGATTAAGTAGAGCCTGATTATGGAAGTTCAAGCTTTTGTTCTGACATTTTCTTTTGAGACATTTGTGGGGCCCTGTTTGACCATTAATGATCATTTCTGTTCTTTCTAGATTATTTGGAAACCAACTTGGCGATACTGGAGTTCAAACCCTGCTTAGTGGAGTTGCTGATCTTGAAGACAAGACATCTTCAGTGGCAGTGTATCAAGGACAGCTCTACTTTCCTGCCCCTAGATTCCATCTCATAGAGCTGGACTTGGGTGGAAATGGGATGGGAAGCGAAGGGCTGAGAGTGTTGGGAACCTACATAAGGTATCACTCACAGCTGCAATATTTGGGCCTGGCCCAAACACCTTGCTCTGACATTGAGGCCTGGAATGTCTTGTTTGAAAGCCTGAAAGTGAACACTAAAGTAGCCCACATCATTCTAGATGAGAACCATCTGGGAGACCAAGGAGTCAAGCTTTTCGCCGAGGTTCTGAAAGTTAATGAAGGCTTAAGGAAAGTAGACTTGGACAGCAACGGCTTCGGTGAGGTTGGAGGAAATGCTATCCTTGAAGCACTTCTTGGCAGGAAGCAGGGCTCTCTGGAGCACTTAAGTCTGGAAGAGAACTACATCAGCACAGCGCTGATGAGCAAAATACAGCAGGTGGTGGCCCCTTCATAAAAAAATGGCTGAAACTGTGGACATTTTCCTTGCACCACCTAAAACGGTAACTGTAAAGGAGCTTGACCCCCGGCTCTGACCAAACAGGAAAACGAAGAACTCTGTGAGCTCTTCACTGGGATGCCCTCTAGTAATTCCAAATGAATCGCTTTATTCAGAGTTCCATCTGCATGGGAGCACAAACTTGGCCAGCAGAGGAAAAGGTTCAGCCTCAGTTCTTGACTTGGCTTTTCAACTTCGAGCCAGTTGGTTGGCTCTCTCAGCTGCAAGCCTCTATTAACATGTCTTTGAAGTCAATGACCTGTCTGTACATCCTACAATAGTTGTTAAATTTAGTCAAGGCCACAAAACAAATGATTCTGAGACTCAATTTACAGCAGAGTTTCTTGGCTGAGGGTCACTTTCAGTGCAGAGAAAATAGATGTTCCAGCCCACCATAATTTGAGCTCAAAAAAGGACATCTTGTTCTTAACTGTATGCTCGCGGCTGAGGTACAGACTGTTCGTTATTTACACTGGTTTCTAATCAGAAATGTGCAAAAGTGACCTTGTGATGATTCTGATATCACTATTCTATTAACCAGACACCTTTTTAAGTGTTACTGAAAACTGCACTTTAAGGATGAGTAGATTTTTGTGTTTAAAACAAAGAACATGCTTCAATCAGACATCAGAACTTTTTTTGTGACAAGAACAGGTTAAGCATGTTGGATGAATTGGAAAGGAGTTAAAAGGACGCATCAAACCAAAATGAGCCAGTAACAAACATACCATATGAAGAAGAAGACAACGCAGGTCACTGAAGGTTGAATTACTAGTCAATCAGAGTGCAGGAGGAAAACTGCAACCAGCAAGGCATTTCATCTAGACTGCAGGGGGGAACATCCATCCAGCCAGTCAGATCACTAGAAAGAATTTCTAAACCAGTTAAACTACAGCATGGAAAATTAAACATGCCAATCTACAGCACATAATAAAAAAGACTTTGAACTGATTTTCAACCGCCTACAAATGTGACTTGATACTATTTGGAAAAAGTCATGTGGTTTTTGCTGACTGCAGAAAATCTGTCCTCATCAAATTAGAAATGCTGAAAAATCTTGAACTGCCTGTCTGGACAACAACTAATTGGCTGGGGTTTTTTGGCACAATTGGCTAAAACACAGTAATTCAGTTGGTTTGTACAAAGTAACTGGTCTTGTGCATGCACAAAAAATCCAAATGTGAGTTCTGCGAGGGCAGACCCTTTTTCTTATGTTTTTTAAGGCTCACAGTGACACTATTCTTTGTGACTTTGGCCAAAGGGAAAAAGTCAGTTATGGAAATTCTGAATTGGCATGTGAAAATATTAAGCATAAACTAAACACACTTTTGAGTAATCCTTCATGACCACACACTATATGGACAAAAGACTTTAATATGGAGTTGGTCCCTCCCTTTACAACCCTTCCACTCTTCTTGGAAGGCTTTCCACGTGATTTTGGAGTTTCTGTGGGAATGTGTGCCCATTTATTCTGTAGAGCATTCATTCTGTGAGGGCCAGTTAAGTTCTTCCACACTGAACACATCCAGCAATGTCTTTATGGAGCTCGCTTTGTGCACTGGGACACAGTCGTGCTGGAATAGAAAAGGTTCTTCCCCAAACTTTGTCTACAGGGTTGGAAGCATGGCATTGTTCAAAATGTCTTGGTATGATGAAGCATTAAGATTGTCCTTCACCTGAATTCAATAATTAAGGGGTGTCTCTACAATGTCCATATAGTGCATCTCGATTAAGATTCACTTCACAACCAGACTGACACACAATCTCAGAAGTGAGAAAACAGTCCCAGTTGAAATGTCGAGAGGTACATTTTCAAACCATAGGTTACATAACCTAAGAGAAACTCTGCTTTCTATAAAATCATCCAGTTTTTTGGAGGTCAGCCCTGGAGCTGGAGGCTGTGTATATGTACTACAATGCTTTCATTCATGGCAAATTTGTTCCCCAGCATCCATGTTACAGCAAAGCATGCCGTCGTTCCATCACCAGTGACTTTTGGGGGAAAAAAAAACGCTGATCAAAGCTTTTCACAAAAATCATTTCTGCTGCAAGCTGTAATTGAGCCAGGCTAAATCTCCCCTGCATACCCCCTTTAGTCTGCCAGGTTGATCTTTTCCCACTTTATTCCCTGATAAAGATCTCTACAAGACTCTGAGGGCTGAGAGATGACAGATGATAATGAACTACAGTGTTTTTCAAGTATTCTAACATTGGTTGGATTTGTGGTAAGTCTTATGTGACTTCAAAATGTCATCATGCATGACACTGGATTTGTGTTGTGAAGTTGCAAGTGGAGTTACTGTACTGGCAAAGACTGGAAAAGTTCCATCCAGTTTCCAAAAATTTGTTAATTTTCAACTGTGTTCAGAACATTATAACTTCACAAGCTTGAGACACCACCAGTATCACAGATTTCCAATAAATATCAGTGCTAAATATTTGCAAAATGTGTTTTATAGATAGTATATTATTAATGTGCATTATTAGTTCATATTAAGAAGTCTAATGATAAACTGTAAAAATATTTTCTTGACACTGTCACGGAAACCTGTTCACTCTGTTCAGTTAAAAGAAAGGTAAAGAGGTCTGATGATAAATCCAGAAATCAGAATTGCTACCACAAAGTAAATGGTTTTGAAAATCAAATGTATTATTATTACTAATGCTGCAAAGTGATATTTTCACCATTAAAGGATATATATCAACCAAACCACACAACATAAGACATGAGAAAATGAACATTGTTAATATTCTGTACTCGTATTTATACATTTAGACCTCTCTTTCTAACTAAATGTCCTCTGTTGTCAATAGAATTGTATTTTGCATACAAAAAAATGCAACAGTTTGCATTAAGCCACTGATAAGAGTTCATGCCATGAAAGGCCCTGTAGTCCTCTAAGGTATTCCTGGACGCAGATCAGTGATTCCTTATGTCTTCACACAAATGAGATTTCAGTCTTTCCTGAATAGAAGACTGTTGCAAGACCCTTTCAACTTCTCTGCCAGGAGCCACCTGATCATAGACCTGGCATCTTCAAGGTGTTCCCAGATATGCTTGGGAAAATGATATGTTACTCAAAGAACAAGCTTTGAGTAAATGCAAAAAAAAGCTAGAAAGAAAACAAAAAACAAAAAATGTAAAAGTGTAGCTCAATGAAAAATCTCTTTTACAATTTTTCCACCAAATACCCCAAATGTAGTCATCAGACTAGGAGCCAGAGCTTTAAGTCTAATGTAGCTAAGCCATAATGGAAGCTTATGCCAACTAGCTTTGTGCAAACACTTGCTTCAAAATGTGCTGTCTTCTTAAAGTGTAATTTTTTCAAATTTCTGCATTAGAAAATAGTTACAATTGCTCAGAAAACCTTACTGAATCTGAACTGTTCAGTGAGAGGAACCAGACGTCTGCATCAAATGCCTCCAAGCAATCTCACATTGCGCCGTTACATAATATGGTAAAGAATGCTGTCTGCTGTGAGACATTGTTTTATAATAGTTTACTGATAAGGTTTCAGCCCAAAATACATGTTTGGAATCCATTCATGGACAGGTGCAGGGTGCTAGAACTAAAATGAAACATATTTTCTTAGATTTGCCACTATGTTTTTTTTTTTACCATTATCAACATTATGCAAAAAACTCAGAAAACATGTGGGGCTTCACTGGTCATTTTGGATAACAAGAAAAATGTCCTATTTTCACGTTCTACACATTTAACCCCTGGTTCCTCTAACCATTATCACCACCACTATATAGAAGTCTGAGTGTGAGTTCCATTACAATTAAGATCTCAGGTCAAACCACCCCGAATGACTTTGTTACATCTCAACCATGGAACTAGACACATTTCCACAAGAAAATGCAAAGTGTGATTGCAGGGCTGCTATCAAACCAGTGTCGGGAGACACCCAAACAATGATTTATGGACTAAAAAAGTTTGCTTAAAAAAATCACACTATGGATTCAAACAATCTTCTGATTCAGTGCATGTAATTTTACTGCTGAATCAACAAGAGAGTGTTCATTCGATGTCTCTTACCAAACCATTTATGGTTAAGGAATCAATAGCTGCATTCAAGCTGCAATCACACTACTGCTACTGCTACTACTACTACTATTAATAATAATGATTATTATTATTATAATAACAATAATAGTAATACAACTTAAGAAGAACAATTATACAGAAATTTTGAAAAGTGAGCGGTATTGCACTTAAAGTCATCTCAAATCTAGTTCCTTGGGGTGAAAGTGTGCAATTTCACTTCGCGTCGTCAAAAAACTGTGACACCAGCCATCTTAAGCCTGAAATTTGACCATACTTTTGTCCATTTTTGTAGATAATAGTTTGTCATGCAGTTTCAGAAACCACACAAGCAAGTTTAGTTGAGAACACTTAACCGGTTCACAAGTAGGTAAGCATGTGATAATCTGGTCAAGCAGTTTGTATGATGCTTTTAAATGATTATAAGCTTTCGCCACTTGGATATCAGTTCTGAACCAAAAAACTTTGAACATTGTGGTTTTTCATTTTTATTTGGGCTGAGTGAAAAAAAAAAAATTCCAAAGTTGACTTTTTGCTGAACTTTGCCTTTCAGTGTTTTCACAGTCAGGGCGAGGCCTCCAAATCAGATACTACAAAAGCTTATTGTGTCCAAAAACATGAACTTCTTTAAGCGACGGGTCAGTCATCGTCTCCTAACAGCTGAGTGTGATCATGGAAAGTGGATGTGCCCAGTTTGTCAATGGGCAGTTGTCTGGGCGAGGCGTGTGAAGAGTTTGGTACAACAAATTCCAGTGAGACAGCAGCATGTAGCAGACAGCAAAAGTGTCCTGGTAGCATGAGGCGGGGTGTGTTCGGAGGGTGTGTTTGTGTAGTTTGGTGGAGCAGTTGTGTTTGCAGAGAACACAACTAGTGGTCTAGTGTCAGGACAGCAGGGTTTTTGTGTTTGCTTCCTTTGAGCTCACCCCTGAGCTTTTAGCCTAGGTAAAAGCTAATTTGTTTTTGTCTGGTCAGTATGAAGCAGGTGCTGTCAGAGAGGCTGCTCTGAATGAGGCTACAGTTCTCAGGCTCACTTCTAAATATTTACCTTACAAGCGTGATAAATAGTGCGTCTGCCAGCTGCGGGATCCACGTTTAATCAGCTTGGGCGGCTTAGAACGCCTGAGCAAGTATTCTTTAAAAACTCACTTTTGAACATTTTTCCTTATAAATGCATGCATTTGGCAGAGTGAGGTGTGTCCTAATACACTCTACTTTATGTTACATTATTATTTGAAATTGCTTGAATAAAATAGAGAATAGAGCAGCCGACACATTTCTGAATTAAAAGGTTGAATCTTGCTTCAAGAAGCTACAGTTTGGGAACAATCCTGCCAAAAGTTAAAATATTACATCTTACATCTGGGATAAAGCTTAAACCCGCTAGGGGCTGGCTTTTATAAAAACACATGCTGATACTGATGAAGTTGATGTACAAGTAAATAATGATACATTAAGTATAATTCCTTGCTGTTAGAACCCTATGTGCTTTGTGTGTTTTTAACTGCTAGTACCACCTGGTGTTATTAGTGTTTTATACTACACAAAAGTATTACATTTTATGCCATTAGTATATGTAAATTGCTATATAATATAAATTAGTATAGTTAGTTGAAGTAAGGAAGAGTTGGACATGTGCTGTCATTACTGCAATAGTTCAATACACACATTTTGTACCATCAATTCAATTTTTAATTATATTTACTATTGCTATAAAACAACTTTCTTTCAATCTCTCTCTCTCAATAGAACCCCTTACAAGAATAATGCAGGATAACATTAACACTTCTTTATTAGACTTTGAAATGTAGGTAAAATTACATGCACTTCAGTAACTCTGTATTAATTAAACACAATTCCAGATGTTAAACACTATGAGCTGCTGTCTGTAACTGTACTGTTTGACCGCCAGGTTTGGTACGCCAGTGGACACTGAAGTATTTGACTGATTTCCTATGTTCAAACACTTGGTCTGCAACAGAGCTCTTCACTCCTAACCCACACATTTGGCAATCCTAATTAGACATAGGTGTCACTGAGACACAGAAGAACACCTTTAAATGTAACATGCTTCTCTAGGTTAAAAAAAAACAGACTGGAGCAAACCTACAGTCTGAGGTAGGTAAAGAGCTGCCAGTGTCTTACATTATCCAAGGCAGCCTGTTTAATTCTTATCACATTTAAACATCCTTGATAGTCTTAAACATTAGAAAAGTGGAGCTGTTCGGTCTGTAATGATGAAGGAACATGAAAGATGCTGACTGCATAAGAACTAGAGATGGAGAAAAATCTATGCAGTAACGTAACACAATTCTATTGTGCACCTATTCATATATCGCGGCTATGAAATTGATTTTTTGTTCATTTTCAATTTCTAAATGTTTTGAATTTGAGGTGGAGAACACTGCAGTTCCTCTATAATCCTACAGGTGTCGCACTCTAAACTGATCACACATCGGCAGGCAGCACACAATCCCATGTAGCAGGAGCTTTTTTATTACTGTCTTATTTTAAGTACAGATTTATGCTTTTGTATTTGACACTTGGCATTGTTTAAATTGTAAAAAACAAAAATCAGATAAATCATAGAATCGAATCTTTAATTACGGTATCGAATATTTATAGAATCACAATACACACAAAATTGCTATTCATATCGAATCAGCACCTAGGTAACATGGTGATATTATACCGGGAAGTCACTGGTGATTCCCATGCCTAATAGGAATTGCATTTTGCATCTTGTATGCTCATGAAGGCATGATACAAAATAAGAGTTTAAACCATTTTTTCCACATGTATTTATTTTTTGACGGGGACACTCCCACCTTGGCCTGTGCTTTTGTTTCAGATATAAACGTATCAAAATAAGTATGAGTGAAAGAATACATAGTTTTACATGATATTTACAGTACATTTTTCATGAATCTGCAAATGAAAAAATTCAAAGAATTCCATCTGTTTAAAATTTATCTCAGAAGTGCTCAGAAGTGCTTAAGCAATCATTCCAGAGAAAGATAACCTCTTAAAAAAGAAAGTTGCTCAGAGATTCTTGGATTAGACATACAGTTTATACGGAAAACCTTTTACAACCTTTAACAAAATGTGAAGGTTGTTTAAATATGAGAAAGGCTCTTTCTAAATCTGGTTCTTCCAAATGGTTCTTCTATGACCACCCTTTTGGACACCTCGACAGTTTGGAATACATCAAGTATATCAGCTGGCAACTGGATCATTTTCTCATCGCAGGTCTGACATCATTTTCAGGCATAGAAGCCAGTAAAAGCCATGTGTAAGACTGAAGCGCAGGCTTTATCAGAGCCAAGTGAAAGTTTGGGACTAAGTGGTTTGCTACAAAAGTTTGCCGCCCAATGCAAACAAGACACTTGTTGTTTAAGGAGGGTCACTTCCAAGTCTGCACTGATGTCCAAACAAGTTGTGAACCATAGGCTGGTGAAAAGCTCCAAAGAATACTTGTCTGATACAACCAGTCTTTGTTTGGCTGAGGGCCACTGAAACTGCATCTCCTAAGCAGGCCTGCTGTATCTCCTTTTTTAAACAAATGCAGTGAAGTGAACAGGTCAACGACTTCCAAAAAGAAAGTGAGAGACATTTAGAGACAAACACTTTACCCTTGCCTCTGTAAACTCATTATGTAGGTCACGTCTGATCTCAGGTTGCTTTCTGCAAATCCAGGAAAGGCAGCTAAAGATAGTAAATAGAGTCACACCTCGCAGGAAAGGATTTAACGTAAGCTTGGGCGGAGATGAGAGGAGAACCGGCTAGTCGTGGCATGTATCAGTTCTGTGAGATTCCCAGTGGATTCTGAGACTTCTGGAGAGGAAGCAGCACGAAGGCCTGAATTATGGAGCTGTCAGATTGGGTAGAGGAGGCCAGATGATGAAATATGGTATCTGCCATAATGCATGTTCATTTATTCTGAGAAATATGATGCTGTTTCTTATTATATTGGCCATAAACAGCAATCATATTATTCAGTTATTAATTTTAAGATTGATCGTTTAGTAACTGTGTAGTTTGGAGTCTGGCACCACCTATGATTCCCTGTATTTTAATAAAGTAATCCTAAAATGATAATACTTACATGATTATTGAAAGGAAGTAAGAAACTACTACTTTGCTTTTACTAATTTGCTCATTTATGCTTATTTTAATTCTTATAATGTTATTTTTTAAACACATTTTTGAAAATATCATACAGTTGCCAAGACTGTAGTGCTCCATCTGAAAAAGGTAAGATGAACACAGTGTTCATGCAAAACAAAGACCCATTTGACATTTTGCAAAAGGAACAACATTTCCAACCCATTCGTTCTGTGTTTGAGCTCTCCAATTTGTTCCAATTCTTATAGTGTTATTAATTGAAGACATTTTGGAAAATATCACACATTTGCCATGTCCGTAGCCTCTGAGCACGGATGAGTGAAGAGGGTAAGATGAATACAGTGTTCATGCAAAACAAAGACCTATGGGCATTTGAAAGCTATTTGACATTTTGCAAAAGAAACAACATTTCCATCCCATTCATTTCGTGTTTGATCTTTCTGTAAAATGTCACAGCATGGAATTCATGTCTGACAACTCACAGAAATGACTTGCCAATGCCTCTGCTCCAGAAAACTATTGGCGATCAAGTGACACAATAAAAAAGTACAATGTGTCGCATCCTAAGATGTCAGGAGTTATTTATATGTAACCATGCAAATATGCAATTATACAGTTAGTAACAAATGACGTTTACATCAATTTACGTTCTGCACTGACAGGTTCGAGACTGGATTTCTGAGTGTTTTCATTTTGTTTAAAAGTCAAAAATAATTTTCTATAAAATAAAACTGTACACTCAACAACAGCTTTCCATCACATCCAAATCAGCATTAAACAAATTTTCTTCTACTTACAAACATGGCTGTGATGTTGTTCTGAATGTTCTCTGCTACAGATAGATAGATAGGTAGATAGATAGATAGATAGAGAGATAGATAGATAGGTAGGTAGGTAGGTAGGTAGATAGATAGATAGATAGATAGATAGATAGATAGATAGATAGATA
>JBBPCX010000040.1:8840043-8958170 GCA_037974365.1 Hydrocynus forskahlii | reverse complement strand
ATAGATAGATAGATAGATAGATAGATAGATAGATAGATAGATAGATAGAAATAATTTTAGGTGTTTTAGCCACATACGGTGAATGAAATTAAGTACATTGCCATAGAGTCTTCATACACAGACACTGCCAGGGGAATGAGTCATACCAAAGAGCTCAGACAATGACACAAGCCAGTTGAATTTGTGAATTTCTGCCTTGGTCAGCGTCTAGGAACAACAACAACTCAAGCACAAAGCGGTAGACCACACAAACTCACTGAGAGGGTTTGACAGTGCTGAAGCACGTAGCTGAAATCACCTATCCTCTGTTGCAGAGTTCCAAACCACTTCTGGAAGCAATGTCAGCATAAAAACTGAACATTGGGATTTTTATGAAACTGCACATGAGCCTTGTGCCAAGCAGTGCCAAGTGTCGGCTGGAGTAGAGTAAAGCACACTGTAACTGGACTCTGGCACAGCGGAAAAGCATTCTCTGGAGTGATTAATCATGCTTCACTCTCTGGCAGTCTAATGGATCAGTCTGGGTTTGGTGGATGCCTGGAGTTTAGCAGAGGAGGTATAATGGGCTGGGGCTGTTCTTCAGGGTTTGGGGTCGACCCTTTATTTGAAAAGACATTTTAGACTTAAATAAAGTTAAATAAAGTGTCCATTTTTGGCACAAATGAACACACCACAGCACAGCACACAGTGTGAAGAGTGTGAACCACTACTTTGTATTTAACCCATTCACCTGAGTGAGGCAGTGGGCAGCCAGCAGCGGAGCACCCGGGGAGCAGTGTGTGGGGATGGTACTTTGCTCAAGGGTACCTCAGTGGTGCCACTAGCAGTCCTGGTATTCAAGCCCATGGCCTCCTGATCACAGGGACAACTTCCTAACCACCAGTTGCACCAACTTTATACATATGCTTCCAACTTTGTGGCAACTGACTGGGGAAGGCCCTTTCCTGTTCCAGCTTGATTGAGTCCTGGTGGACAAAGCGATACTCGTAACCTCATGGTATAATGAGTTTGATGTGGAAGAACTCCAGAGCGTACACAGAACTCTGACCTTAACCAGCTAAACACCTTGACTCTTTTGACTGAATGCACACAGACACAATCCAAAATCTTGTGGAAAGCTTGTCTTAATAGCTTCACAGAGGGATCCAGCTCCATATTAGTGCCATTAGTGTAAGAACGGGATGTCCAATAAGCTCATTTATATACTGTATGTGCGATGGTCATGTGTCCACATTCTTTTGACCATACTGTGTATTCAGTTCCAATCTTCAAACACTAGCATGGTCAAGGACAATCTTCTGTCCATTCATGGGTAAAATAAATGGAATGATTGAGTTAATAGGGGCAGTGAGTACTGCTGATATGCTTTTTGACATTTTCTAAGAAATTCACAAGTAACAGTGCGCAATTCATTTAGACCACTCTCAACACAAACAACAAAAACACAAGGAGTTCATGTGAAAGGTTTATTTTTGTATCTAAGTACTATAACTATTTTCAGTTACCTGTATAGACACATAGAGGTGGAGCCCATGAAAGACGCCTGTCAGATTTGGCCATACAGCTTCACTAAGGGCGCTGTCTTACACACGTAAGAGCCAGGAAGTAGAGTACATTTCAAAACAACCTGCTTTGAGACTGAATGTGCTCAAACATAACTGTACAAGGGACCATTCTACCACCTTCACTAAAAATACATTTAAGTGCAAGTTTTATAAATGAGATGTTTGGACCTTTCCAGCTCACGTGATCAAGTTTCCTCTAAATGTTCAAGCCTTCCATGGTAGAGAATGCTCACTGCCTTATACTACCATAATATACTACAGGAATTCAACAGTGATGTAAATTATTGTATACATCTGTAATTACTATGTTTAATCTGCAATTGTTTCACTTTCTTTAGTATACCTGTAGCACTTTAAATAGGAATCCTGTTAGTATGACTATGTTACTACAGTATGACTATTTTCTTCAAAATTTGTTCAGCATTATTGGGACAATATCAATTTTAATGCTTCAGTAGACCAAGACATTTTGGATAACGCCATGCTTCCAACTTTGTGGACACAGTTTGGGGAACAACTTTTTCTATTCCAGCATGACTGTTCCCTAGAGTACAAAGCAAGCTCCATAAAGACATGGTTGGATGAGTTCAGTGTGGAAGAACCTGACTGGCCCGCACTGAGCCATGACCTCAACCCCATTCAACACCTTTGGGATGAACTGGAGTGGAGATTGTGAGCCAGGCCCTCTTGTCCAACATCAGAACCTGGTCTCAGAAATGCTTTACAGAATGAATGGGCACATATTCCAGCAGAACCTCCAGAATCTTGTGGAAAGCCTTCCAAGAAGAGTGGAAGCTGTTATAGCTGTAAAGGGGTATCAACTCCATATTAAAGTCTTTGTATTTGAACCCAATATCATTAAAGTCCCTTTTGGTGTAATGATCAGGCGTCCCAATACTTTTGTCTTTATAGTGTGAGTATAAGTAGATATGGCAAACAGACATATTTCTCTATTATAAAATGTACTGTACATTTTACAGTAATTTACTTTCTACACAGTAACTGTAGATGACTTGTGCAGTATTTTTTCCTTATACTGATACAGCAATTATATTTTTTTATTTGGGAACTACTCGTTTATGTTCATATTCAGTGCTGTCACAAACATGCTCTTAGTTTCATAAAGTCTCCACAGACTAAACAAAAAATAAAAAATGACAGCAAATTCAAACCTAACTGAAAGTTTTGCCTGTCATTGGCTGTAAGTAAATCAAAAGCCAAAAAATGGTAATCCCATTATAAGCTATTTAATTTACACAAACCATTGTTTAACCATTTTTGTAGTTTTTGTATGTTTTACATAATTTGAAAGATAAGATAAGATAAGATAAACCTTTATTAGTCCCACAAGTGGGAATTTCGCTTAGTAACGGCAGAAAATGGACAGTACAAAGTTAAGAGCAGCAAAATTGAGAAAATAATGAAATAGAATAAAATAAAAATAGACCAAAGTACTATGTCGCAAAATACTATTAAATAAAAATAAAAAAATCTCTCAATATACAGTCTGAAGATATAACAATATAAAATCTAGGAATATAGTGCATATAGCTGTATTGTACAAAATATACATATATGTATGTAAACTGTAAGCAGACTAAATTGCACATTTTGTATAAAATCCATAGTATAGTATCACCGTATAGTATTAAATAAATGTTCAGATGTACAGTCTAAAAAATGTACAGTATATAATCCACAGAATATAAAAATGTACAGTTATAAACCAAAAGTGTACAGTATGTAGCATTAGCAGTGCACCATTTTAAAAGAAGTGAAAACTCAGGCCAATAAAATTAGTTTTACTGAATTAACTCTGAACGTTATGTCTTTTCTTTCCTTTTTAATGTTACTTTTTGAAAACTTTTGAAGATACAAGCGATTTATTTCCATTTCCCTTCTGCCATGACTCATCTCCTAACAAAGGTGAAAGAGCAACCTCACACTAACCTCCCCAATCCCAGCCCAACGCTGCACCATCAGTATCTCACACATAGGATCTATGCAAATATCTCACACCCCTGCATGCTCTGAATGCTTCACTCATAAATAGACTCTTTATGGGTCTTTCTGATCCAGCTCACTTCGTAAGATTTACCAGTGTCAGTTAATCATGCCAGGCATATAAATGCAAAAAGAATTTCGGGTATTGTTTCCTGAGGGTTTTAGTGCCATAAGCACAGGCACACCTGGTCAGCCTTGTGTATTTATCATGAACCTGAGAGGTGTGAAAGTATAATAGTAATATATAATTGTCCCCATCATAACAAAACCTCTCAAAATGGTCAGTTTAGAGGAGAACTTTAAAAAATGTAATTCACTCTAATGTTCATTGTAGTAATTTCGATCCATTTCTACTGTTACATTCATCAGAAATTGTTCATACAGTGTGAAGAATATCTTTTCAAAAGGTGTAACAATAAAAAAGAAACAAAAATGTCAAAAAAATTGAGTTGCAATGTTTTTTTATTTAAAGCCTCTTATCTAAATTCCATCTGTCCAACCGAAATTCAGAAATAGCTCACCGATAGATCTAAATAAGAGATGGTATACAGGAAAATGTGCAAGCTAACTACTATAATATGCTGGGCAATATGCAGAAAGTGTCCATTCTTGGCATTGCAGATAAAAAATGAAGAATTATTTGTGAGGAGCTGGTTGATATTTCCTCTAAATTTCCTGTTTTAAAAATGAATAAGGAGACTGTCTTCCACTCAAACAGGGGCTGGGTTCAGTGAGCCCAGCTGGAATGAAGATACACACCTCTGTGGTGTGGGGATACTGAGCATACAGTCGTTTTTTATTAAAGCCCAAGGCCAGTAACTCAAGAGGGAGATTGGTTTTTCAAGAAAACATCTGGGATCCGACATCAGACGAGGTTTACTAATGACAGAAGATACCACATGGCTAATTCCTGTTTTGCAGTATAACAGTCCCTTATATAGCAGCAGCCGTACAATGGTCAGTCCATTGGTGGACAGTTGTTTGATGGATCTTACAGTGTTTTGATCCATTTGATTGAGTTTCTGGCCACATCACGACGTGTCTGCAGGAAAATTCTCTCATTTCCGACAGATATTGAACTTGTGATATCCGCTGTGATACCAGGTCATAAAGAGCATCTGATTTCCATTAACATCCACCAGGCTGGAATAAGAAACAATGTGGCTCAGCTCTACACCTGTAAGTGGTTAAAGTGACTTCTGGTGTTTGCCTGGTATGTTTTGCACCAGGGTAATAGTGAATTCAAAATCAGCTATTTCTTATTGTCCAAAAAAGTTGTTTTATTCTTCAGAATTAAAATTGAAAAATACACAAAAAATGCAGAAGTTCAAAAACTGTAGTTTTAATATTGATTAAAGCACGGAAGCAGAAATGAACTACAGATGTGTACAGAAGCAGGTAAAACATCCTGGATTACATATCACAATGTGAGGGCATTGATTCCAAACGGAGATGAGATAGAAGTGGTCTCCCAAAGTTGAGCGTGCACCCTGCTCAGGTTCGGGACAGGGCTGTGAGGGCCCTCTGTGCACAGTAGAGGGATCCAGTTGCACTGGGCTGAATTGGCGCTCTGTTGGGGCTCTGCTGGACACTGTCACTTGGTGTTTGTTGAGGGCGGGTCAATGAGGGCTCTATTTGGAGGAGGAATTTCACAGTGCAGGATGGCACCAGCACGCCTGCTCCAACATCGAGAGAGCATCGCTGGAAGCGATGAAAAGATAAAATGACTTGAACTCACTTTTTTAGTGTGCACAGTTTAGTTTAGTATGACGGCCCATATGTGACTTCTCATTGTGTCCCTAAATTCCATAAATATAATTTGGTTTCAATGTTTTTTATACTTTAAAATTGTTTTTAAGTGTTTATAAAATCAAATTAATCTCTCTCTCTCTCTCCATATACATACATGAATACAGTTCTGCCCATTGGACTGATTAAATACAGAAACAGAACTGAACTTTGATATTCTATTATGATTATTGTAATAATAATGACAGACAAAACATTAATAAAATATTTTATTTGAATTGTACATTTTCTAGTTCTATTCTAGTACTCTATACACACACACACATAATACAATATATATATACATATATTTATATATATATATATATATATATATATATACACACACACATATATACACACACACATACATATGTGTATATGTACATATATTATATATGTATATAGAGTGTGTGTGTGTGTGTGTGTGTGTGTGATTAATGTTTTGATATTATTTTAATAATAATGACATTGACAAAAGATGATTCAAATAATATTGTATACACTTTTAGACCCTTTCTAGTGCACTTTACCCTTAATGCTGCGTATACATGATACACTTACACTTGAATGCAGTTTCACTTACAGACTGTTAGTTATAGCCTAACAAATGACAGACTTAGAAGTTATATTCCCAAGTTTTTGAACAAGAATATCAATTCTGAAGCGTAAAAGCTTCGTCTGAGGACGAAGCCGTTCTTTGGGCTCGAGTGAAGACGTTGTAGTTTCATCGTGAAGTCTGAGGAGAAGCTGTTCTAGAGTGAGTTGAGTAGTAAATTAGGAAAAGCTGAAGCCTGGTTGAGTTTAGTAGAGTGGAGAGGCACTCTATGAGGAATGGCCTCTTGTCACAGCCCAGCCGTGTCTCTTTCTCTCAGAGTCAGTTGAGGGCGACAGAGGGAGGTGTGTGCTCCACCGTGTCCTGAAATTTCCTCCACATTCCTCCTCCGCTCAAGTTCTCTCTCAGTCAGGAGCTAGGCTCTCGCAAGGACGCTCGTCTTGTCATGGCTGTACCGAACTGGACTTAATTTTTTCCCAGACTCTGTTGGCTCTGTTCTCCTCTCAGATGGAGTTGTTGCTGTCTCGGTTCGTTGTTGCTCATCTCCTGCAGGAACGAGGGTTTGGAGAGGAGAACTTCTCCCAGTAGCCCTTCTTACACTTCACCTTTGTTTTTGTTGTTGTTGTTGTTTTTTTTTTGCATCGACACCTTCACCACGCTTTCTCCGGCTCTTTTTCTTTTTGTTTTTATCTGTTTTTGGAATGGAAATAGTCCCAGTAAGGCTGTCATGTCTTGACAAACCCTCTCAAGAGAGAATGAAGTAGCAGCGATGGAGACGGACAATGCCCCGTACTCCAAACTCAAACCAGCTGGAGTCGGGGGGTAAGTAACGCATTAAAATGATGAAAATTCACCTTTTTTTCTAATTTCTTCTGAATTTCGTGTACTATACTGTGTAGTTTCATCTCCCTGCTTTCAGATAAGCCATTTGCTAAACATGTTTAGATGCAAGGAGAGGAAAGCAGAGCAGTTTTCTCAAGTTGTGCAAAAGTTTGTACTGAATGAATGAATGGGATGTAGTTTATTCCAGTTGAACCAAACTCGCCACAGAGGCGCTCCTGCTCTCTGTCAGAGCCCACGAAGACACGATTTGACCTTAGTTTGGAGTTAAACTCATCTTTTGGAAAGTTTCCGAATTAGAAAACTTTATTGATCCCAGAGGAAAGTGCATGTGTTACAACTGCACAGAGACACAGAGACAACTACTAGATGAAATCTAAAGTCTAAATAAATCCAATGAAAACCTCAATATGAAATACACTATGCTATTTACACACATGCTGGGTATACATACTATAAATAAGAAACTAACAGTTTCTAGTGAATTTCTAGAAACTGTTACTAGTAATTATTATTCTAGAAACTATTATTCTAGTGAATTGTGTTACTAGTGAATTACTAGTAACACAAACAGTGGTTAGGAGTAGAGTAGTAGAGATCGGTAGAGTAAAAGTGACACTGACATAAGTAGTGATATTCGCATGGTAAGACTATTGCACATAATAAGGTACTGCACAGAATGAATGATGTGCAATTTGAGATAACTGAATGAATGGAAATTTGGCATTAAATACTTTTTACTTATGTCAGTATTACTTGTATACTACTGATCTCTATTACGTGCAGTAACATACTCCTAACCATCATTTGTGTCATTAGTAGTTAACTTAACTGTAAGTTACTTAACTATATTATTAATACCCTGCATTGGTATACATCAGTCTATTTCATACTGAGTTTTTCTACATTTTTTATTGGATTTATTTAGACTTTATATTTGTATTGTTATTGTCTCTGTGTGTCTTCATAGTCATAACATAAGCAATTTCCTCTGGGATCAATAAAGTTTTCTGATTCTCATTCTGATTTTTCAAAAGATACATTACTAGTGTGTATGAAACTGATAATTTCCCTTAAAGTAGACCCATTTCAATGGGAATTATGGCTGACTGGGAATGGAAATGCTTGAAAGTAACACAGTCCCTACATATAGTCAGCAGTTTTCGTAGTGAACATGCCGTTTAGGTCATTTCTCACATATAGAGTGTACAGGTTCAGTGAAACATTTGTAACAGTAGGTATTGTCTTATTGCCCTCGCCCTGTTAGGGGGTCACTGAAATTGCCCATAACTGTCCAACTTTGAGTTGCAAGTGGTTGAGAAGAAACAACTTTGAAATTATTGTGTGCTGAACAGTTCATGCCCTCCATTTGGCTGTCTGGCAGTGCGATGGCAGTGAGGTTGTATGAAGTGAGCTATTGATGCACAGCATGTACAAGGATATTGCAATCTTAACGCTTCGCTGCATACCTTGCACCGTTAGTGCAAGGCTTTTCGAACTCTTTTTTATTGCGTTGGAGATACAGTAGAGTTATGGACACCTAGTTCAAGTGATTACGAGGTCACTGCCATTTGAAGTGCGTGTCCTCAAGTTGCCTCCTCTCAGCTTTGTCACAGTTAGGCTAGGAAGCGCTGACCTTCTGCAGTGAGGACTGTGAGGTTTTGGATTCCGGGCAGCTGATAAATGTCTGGCTGCCCTGTGAGCAGCAACAGCTGTGAGGGCTTTAGAGGAAGAGCTGCTCCTTCTGCTGCTGCTGAAGCTGCTGCTTCTGGTACCATATGCTCCGAGCCCTGAAGACAGGTGGATCAGTATTCTTGGAGAGTGCTCCTGGAGAGTGACTGGGTTTGTAATTCTGGATGGATGAGTCCCCTTTTAGTGCAGGCTGGAACAGTGCGTCCTCAGGACACTCGAGAAAGATCGGAGGCTGGGTAGCACTGTTGGTTCCTCGGCTTGACCTCTGAGACTTTCCATGGGTTTTATGAGGCTCTTTTCTTTAAAGCCGTTGTTTCCAGAGCCTCTTGCTGCTAGCATCCTATTATCCTGCTGTGCGCTGCAGTAAGTGTCCACTAGGGCTGAAAAGTTTTGTTGTTACTGTGATTTTAGCTTTTGCAGTGCTGATAATGAAGACTGCAATATGCAAATGAGCCCTTTAAGCAATTACAGTGAGTGCCTGTGTATTTTGGCCTGAGTGTTTCAGTGGATGAATCAGATACTTAGATACTCCAACAAAAATAAATTATTTCATGTCTCGTTTTTAATTCAGTAGTGCATTTTAATAAACTACAAGACATATCGCAGCCATATAAATGTGATGATACTAGTTTCTTTTTAGTACAGCCCTAGTGTCTGCTGAGCTATTCTAGAGAAGCTTGAAAAGAGGGAAGTGTAGCTGCGCTTACTACATCTTACTTTCCTAATCATAACATTAACTGACCTTACACTTTCTGTTTCTCCCAGTGGTCTTAAAGATCTCCGTTCAGTGTCTTGTATGTTGAATGGTGTTTCTGCACATGTATGTGAAATCTATTAGGGTGATTTTTGTCGATGTCATTTTTGTCGATGTGCACCAGCGGGCAGGGAAAATGATTATAAATCATTGAGATCAGGTTTCACCACCCTTGTCTTCAAACCTCACCTATTATCAACTTCAACTAGGTGAGAAATCTTCCATAATAACACTTTAACTTTTCACTTTTCAAAATATCACGGTATGGAAGGAACTTTCATGTTCATCACCCCCATATATGAATAGTCTACCGCCGTTTACTGCTGATTTCCCAGGCAGTCCCTATACACTCATTATGGAAGTTGTGTAGGCCCCCCAAATTACACAACACCCCCATTGATTGAACTAACAAACTCCCCCTCAACAAAACACAAAAACAACAAAAAAAACACACACAATTCCCCCTTACCTCCCGCTCGACAAATAAACACCCCCCACCACACCACTTAGGGTCCCAGGGTCATCAGGACCAGCTCACCTCCCAGATAATGCAACATAAGCAGAAACTGGCTTCTCAGTTGGCTTGAATCTAAACATGTTATTAAACATGAATGAATGTGGCAAAACCATACTAAAAATGGTTTGGAAGTTTCAGAATTGTTTTCCTGAAGCCAGACATGATTGCTAGCTTGACTGTAGTCTGTATTTAACCCTACATGCAGTGTATTTGTACTGTGTTGTATCTGAGTGATGTTGTGTACTGTATGTGGATTACAGCAATTTGGGGACAAACTCTTAAACATGAATGTATTGGATGAATGTTGGTTCTTGACATGAGTGTATTGTGCTTGGAAAAACCTTAAATGAATCTGGAGGTTCATTTCATCTTTAAAAGGTTCTTTACACTCACGTCTAATTAGAATAATTCTTTTAAGAACCATTAAAATGATTTTTTTAGATTAAAAAGTAGTTCTTCTATGGATTCACTCCAAAGAACCTTTCTGTGCCTTTTTTATTCTGAGTAGTGTATGATTTTCTGACATGAATGGATGGGCCTACTGAACAGTTTGTGCCTTTCAGAAGATAAAGCGCAATAAGAAACTACCCACAGAAATACATTTTGATTCCATTCCTTTTCAGAGCGAGATATTTTTTCCTGAGGTTTGTGATACTCGTTGAAATCAAAGAATCTTCTGTGATTTAAAGTGAGCATATTCAGCATTTTTAAGTTATATATCTTCAAGAGAAGAGGAAGGAATGTCTGTTGTTTGTGGGTTGACCAAAGCAGCTGGAATGTTAATTTACTGTTTAAAGTGTCAGAGTTTATCCAGAATCATTCCTGGTCTGTGAATAACTGACTTATTTGTTTTTACAGGAGAACTTTACTTCTCTGCACGGTCCTCTACTGTACTTACTATCTGGGGCTGGCACAAGTGCAGTTTGAAGGTGAGAGATTTAGTCCCTGTTGATTTTAGATTCCTGTCTATGTCTGGATACTGTTTAGATATTTCTGTCTTATGTCATGCTTATCTAAACTGCCTTTTAAAAAGATTTGAGGATTTAGACTAATTCATTTTATCTAAGAGTTCCTATGGGCAAATTTAAGCATCCGACTGGAGATCCAGTTGGCAAATGTTGAGTGTAAGTTAGATAGTTCTATATAAATGTAACCTCTTGAACTCTTTTTATTCACTTACTAATCTTAAGGCTTGTAACTCTGCAGCTTCTCCAAATCATTTGCTACCTTTCATGGAACTATATGTACCTTTTGTAGTTAAGTGGGGTTTAAGGGGTTACAGCATCAGGTGCCCAATGAAAACATGATCAGCCTTTCTTATTCGCCTCAAAATTTGGCCAACTTTCTTAATAACAAAATTAAAATGACACTTGATGGACAGCGATGAGATCATTTAAATAAGCCTACCTCTAATATTACAAGTTTATTGAACTTTTCCATGAATTGAAGGTCAGAGAGGCAGCCAGCGCTACTGTTTTTTTTCCTCTGTGGACTAGTGTAGGCCGTATTTTCCAGAGCTAACAGTTGTTTGATTTATGTGGAAGCCTTAGATCACCAAGACAGGTCTGCTCTGAGTCTATTTGCTTAGCTCTGGAGCTTAAAGAGCCTTCGCTTCAGCGCCGATACGCCATCCATCCATCGCTGGCTCATCTGAAGGTTGGCTCGTGCTTAATTTCAGATGGCAAGAGGGAGAGTGGCTATTGATATTTCTGTATTTTGTGATAACAATGGGTGAGTCTATTTGGACTGTTTCTGTGGTTAGTTTGGAGTAGGGAAGCACACAGTGTGAAAAGCCCAGTGGAAATCAGGGGAGGTCCGCCCCATCAGCATTTCAGCAAGGAGAGGATGGATGACTGGGGACGGACAAAACAAACGTAAAAATGGCCAAATACAGTATTTGTCACTGGGTGAACGAAAAAAAATTGATCTCTAACTTTATCGCTCATTTGAACCATTTTGGGTTGCTCATAGTTTCGAAAAGTTTTCCATACATCTCCAAGAATTTTAATGAAAGGGATCTCAAGTGTTCATCAGGTGGATCTCAGAGCCCTCAAGACTCCCCCATATTTATTGCCTGGTTGCACAATATATCGTTTGTCTATTGCTATCACAAAAACTGACCGTATCAGTCCTAATATTGCAATCTGTACAACACAAATGATTTATTTAACCAATATCACCATTCTTTATCATGTGCTATGAGCAAGTCACCCAGTCTGAGATGTTCCTTGATAAGTATTCTGTGTTTTGACTCATCAAGGCATTTGGGTGGTCCAACAAAATGATGCAGGTCAGTCTCTAACAAGAGGGTTCTTCACTGTGTTTTAATCTGTTGTAAGGATAATTGAAATTGCAGTAGAATAGCAGTATGATCTTCTGTCCATATCATGCAGTTCTGGATTGGAATGTATCAGAATATGGATTCAGAATATCTGTATTAAGCCCAAATTATGTTTTGAAAAGTCAGTAATCACAATACAGTTACCTTTCACATGTTAAGGAGATGACTTTTACAATTCTTCCCCACGTCTTTTAAAGAGACACCCTCAGTGCTTGTCTATGAACCGTTTTAAAATCAGCATGTGGCATGGAACAAACACGCTTTTAGAATGACTCACGCTTTTAGAGGGTCTCAACGAATGTTTTTTTTTACAAACACTGAAGCTCCTGCTAATGCCTGAGGTGACTGATAAAACATGTTGAATCAGGCGTTTATCTCTGCATTACGAAGCTCTTTCTCGGGTGAAAAGAATGTTTAGCGACGGTGGCTAACTTAGAGTATATTTATTAAGTACAAATTGCGACACTAGAGTTTTTTTTCCCATGTGCCTTTAGAGTTATTCTAAATGTATTTTTTTCATGCACTGTAACACACTTACACTACAGAATGATTTAGGGCAGTAGCCACTAATCTTCAAGTATATTGCTCATGTGTGCCATGGACCTCTGATGAGAAATTTGGCACTAAACAGCACTGATTATTAACAGTCAAGTTGTGCTTTCAGAGATACAGTAGATTCATTCAGTTTATGAATTCAAACTATTTTACAAATGGCTTGAATCCAGTTTTAATCCCACCTTGTATAATATGCTGGAACAAAGGGCAGGAGGGTTGATTCCACAGAAGTGGCTTCATGAATCCATGCGATAGTGTCACTTGAAACTCTAGAGTAAAGGAAGGACAGAGGCACAAAGGGCTGGTGTTTTTGTTCCAAGAAAGCAAGAGGATTCATGATTCATTATTGATGGAATAAGATTAGATACCCCTGCAATAAACAGATGCATTAGGTTGCTGCTATTAACAGCAATATAGCAGTAGCAAGTATTATACTACAGAATTATACTACAGCCCTTGAGTATTTTACAAGCTAGTATTATTCTACATGTTTGGATTGATCATGATTGATTATGCCTACTTAGGCATTTGATTGGTGTCTTTGCCATACTCTTGTTTATTTTAGCCAAGTATTTCAGGCTACTTAATAGACTTAAAGCCACCCACCAAGGTTCTGTCATCTCCACATCTGGTCTTTGAACACTGTAACCCATGTGCAGTCATATCATCCATTAGAGTGAGCGTTTTGTGTTGAACATCCCTTAATCTTCTCCATCTCCATGTTCGCTTTGCGGTCTTAGCTAGTACAAGATGTTTTCTTGTCAGCTGCATATTGCTGCCTCAGATGGTCACATGACTGACCACATGAAAAGAAAGACACCTCCCAGCTCACAGAGCTCTGAGAGCCACGCTTTGTCATCATGATGTAATGTTCCATGCCAGCTACTGAAGAGATCAGATTGTCTCTCAGATATCTCTTGACACTATTGGAAAGTTGAGCTCATTGCCCCTTTAATGCAATTTAGAATGTTAAAGATTTCACTGTAATCTGTTGTGTTTTAAGCAGCGCTGGAGCTTATGAAAGATGCTTTTGTTCTGCTTGGACAACATACTTGATGGTTTTTCCATGTGTGCATACTGTCCCACTACAGACCAGTATTTCTCCAGATTACACCGCCCCAACCCCAAAGCCATGCCAGACTTATGATAAGACCATCTTTGTAAGCCAGAGCCAGGGAGTTCCTGGAATTTTTCTTTCATTGCTGGTTTGGTTTAATATACACTTTGCAGTTCATGACATTTCACCTTCAACTTGCGCTAGTTCCAAGAACAAAGAGTATTTAGCTTTGAGAAGAAAAAAAATGTTATTCATCAGTCACTGAAGATTTACATGGTTTCTTTCTGTTTTGGGTTCAACTTCTGGGATTTGGAACAGCTAAGCAGTTCAGATGCCGTATTGTCTTCATTCAAGCGCATCTACAGTCTAGTCTCTGCGGAGTGGAACATCAACGTCTGCACCTGGACCTGCAGCCCAGATGCTTTGCTTTCATAGATTTTCCCAACATTATGCGTCGTCCATGACTCATTCAGACGGTACTGTTGGAGTAATGTTCTGAATGTAGCATGACTGGCGGCTTTCCCCTCATGTGTTCCATCACTAAGTGTAATTCCAGGGCTGTGAGTTTTAGTTTCACAATCACACCTGATTTATGTGGTATCTGGATCATTTCATTTCCTAAATGGACATCAGGTGTTCTTCTCTGGCAGATAACAATTTGTCACCCATCTCAGGAGCAACTCCATTATAGATTACAGATATTAGCAGTGCTGCTTCTGCTCTTGTAGCTTTTAATGCAGCATGTCTCTCTTTCTTTCTTTCTTTCTTCCTAGTTTTGTTTCTTTCTGTCTTTCTTCCTTTTTTCCTTGCTTCCAGCTTGTTTAACCCCTGTGCTGGCAAAAGTGGCTTTTCTGTTGCTTAACATGCTCTTCTGTGTTCTGTAGCATTTATTATGGAATGTAATAAATGTGATTTAACAAAGCTGAAAATTCTGAGATTTTCTTTTGTTTAGTTTGGCTCATAAACTACCATTGTGATCAAGCAAACACATGAATAGGACACAGCTGTTGCTTTTGATCAGTGCTCTGTTGAAATGCACCAATTATAAGTGTTTACTGATCAGAAATGCACTCTGAATGAGCTTGTCACAGTATGACCAACAGTAAAGGAATCCTTGTGCATCTTTTTTTTTTTGATTGATAGAAACACAGTTACTCATAGAAAGTTCAGATTCTACCCACTCAACTTGAAAAAATTATTTTACCGCGCCAGTGGGGATGTGCATGTGATTCATAGAAGCAACTTTCCTTTTTTTTCCTGGTAACAGGTTCACAGTTCCATGAAAGTACAACCTCACTAGCAAATTTGAGTGTGTAAACACTAAATTAAAACAAGAGTGTGAATATGCATTGCGTCTGTGTGAGACAGGCACCAGCATTTTCACTTTTGTTTCCTATACTTAAGAAGCAATGTGATAGAACATCACAAATGCATCGGACTGTGGCATATTAACTTATACAATAGCACTTGGATACGGTAATTGCGAAAGGGTTCACGTTGTGTCTCCAGAGTGGTCTAGTGCACTGTGTTTTTCACATTTGTAAAAAGGAGCACAGTTGCACACTCATCAGTAGCAAACGAGTACACAGAACTGCTGTTGACTGAAAGACTCTCTCTCTCTCTCTCTCTCTCTCTCTCTCTCTCTTTTTCTCTTTCTTTCTCCTTTTTTTTCTTTCGTCCTTTTTTGCTTCTTCTTGTCACTAATTTATGAATGGCCTTCCTCTCCCAGGGTGGGAAGCTGTGGTAGGCCTATTCTGAAGCTGTCTCAGTTTCTTTTTTTGCATACTCAGCAAAGCTCTATTCTTTTCCATGAACATGATTACTGTCTCCCCTGTGGAGCTGTCTCTAAAAGTTCTCAAACAAAGCCACATATATCTGTTACATAATCTTCTGACCATCGTCTCTCTGTTAAGGTTGGACAGTGATGTATGGTCTAAAGCCCATGGAGCAAGAATTGGCCTGCCTGTTGACCGTATTTTGCCATGTGCTTTTCATTTAGTCTCACAGAGGGTAATCTGCAGCTGCCAACCTTTAGCTAGATCGTGTTTAACCATGATAGTTGTGGGTAAGCATCGACTCTGATTTGGTATAATTACATATTTGTTTCTTGTTTTGAGTTGGTAACTTGCTACTAGACTCCAGAAGTGCCAGACCTAAGATGGATGATGCTGCGTTTTCCCTTTTGCTGGTTGTGCAGATGAGTTTTGGTTCATTTGCATGATGGAATGGTAGAACAAATGTATCATTGCTTTCCCACTGCACATAGCATAGTGCTGCCTCTCAAACTGCTCTGGCTATAACTCGTGACAGTAGTGTCTCATCTTAAACTGTATTTTTGGCTGTTGAGATGCTGAACATTTGGGATTCTTCTCGGCATGTTTTATTACAACCTTCCAAAACTGATGCAGGGACTGTGCAGAGGACTAGAGTTGATATATTTCACACACTTATGTTCTCCTAAATAGTCTTGTTCACAAGACATAGCTGTCCTTGTGAATGTTTAAATCTCATTGAAATGTCTTCAGTGTTAAAATGACGCACTTTTTGATTAACGATTTGTTGCATTGTTCATGAGCTTTGCTCTTGTGAATGAAGGTTCTTGATGATGTCCTTGAAAAAACATTTTCGTTACCCTGAAGAACCTTTCAATTTACAGTTCTTTGAGGAACCATTGTTGTGATTGTTGTGATGTGTGAGTGTAAAAGACTTTTTAAAACTGTAATGAACCTCATCATTGGGGTGGCTGTTTGCGTAGTGGTTAGGGAGCCCCTGTGATCAGAAGGTTGTGGGTTTGAATCCCAAGACTGCCAGTGGCACCACCAGAGGTGACCTTGAGTAAGGTATCACTCGGGTGAATGGGTTCAATGCAGAGAAAGAATTGTTCACACTGTGTGTTGTGCTGTGGTGTGTTCATGTATGACTATAAGGGGCTACATTACTTACTTCATCGTAATGCGATGGTTCTAAAACAATTAAATGTTTTTCCTGTGACCATATTCCCAGTCTTTGTTTCCCAGTCTCCCAGTGTATGGGCCCATGTATGTGGGGGATGTTATGCTAAATAAATCTTTCTGCTCTTTTATTTAATGTCTGTCCCTTTCTGCCTTCTTTCAGATGTGGATATCCTCCAGAAGCTTGGCCTGGTTGGAAAGAAACCTTCTACGGGGACACGGTTTACCCCACAGGGCATCATCCCCTTCAAGTCAGGGGTCATCCTCACCCAATGGGCACGAATTGAGGTGCCCGTGAGCTCTGTGGTGCCAGGGCCACTGGGCACAGAGTTCGCCCTCATCCTCAGCGTGTGCTCGCATCGCATCAACAATGCCTTCCTCTTCTCCATAGTGACAAAGAGGAAGAGATTGCAGCTAGGGGTGCAGTTCATCCCTGGGAAAATTGTAGTCTATGTGGGCCAGAAGAACTCTGTATATTTTGATTATGACGTCCACAATGGCCAGTGGCACAACCTGGCTTTCGACGTCCAACCTCAAAGAGTTACTTTATATACTTCTTGTGGGAAGACAAGTGTACGTGCAAATTTGCATTTTAAAAATGAGGAAAGTCTGGATCCAGAAGGCTCCTTTCTTCTGGGCAAAATGAGCCAAAATTCAGTGCAGTTTGAAGGAGCCATCTGCCAGTTTGACATTCATCCCTCTGCCAAGGCAGCTCACAACTATTGTAATTACATAAAAAAACAGTGCAGGGAAGCTGACACCTATCGACCAAACCTTCAACCCCTTTTACCGCTGTTACCCCTAGATCCTAATATCTCTGTCACCCTCAAGACCCCCACCGCCATTACTGAGTTAGTCCACAAAGGCTTTACACCTAGTTTATCACTAACACGAGGTAAGACGAGGCTTAACTTTGAGAGCTACGCTGGTCTTAATTCTTCCAGCCTAACGACATCACGGCCTGGTTCCTTGTCCCTGGCTGTACGAGGAACAGTGCCTCCAAGGACAGCCAAACCAGCTCTGCAAATTCCAGTACGAGCCAAAACACCAACTGTTACTGTCCCTCTTAGGGCCAGTGGATCACCAACCAGCCTTAAACCTACTCAACCAAGCAGCCCCAAAAAGAGCACAAATGGGGTAACTACCAAAACCCATAAATCCAAAGGGAATAGTGTGTCAGTTACAGCAAGTCCAACTAGAAAAAAGCCAAGTGTTCCACCCCCCACTGCAACCATTAGACCAAGGCCCTCTCGCACCTACAGCTTATTGCCCTCCTCAAAGAAGCAGCTGACCACTGTAGCTGTGAAGAGATCTGTGCCAGAGGTGACCACTGTTCGGTCCTACAAGCCCACATCTTTTGTCCCTGTCACACCTGCGGCGACTGATGGTTTCCAAACCTTCGACGTGGAACCAACCCAATTTTCCCTCCTGGCTGGGCCACCTGGATTGAAAGGAGAACCAGGACTACCGGTAAGATGTTATGATTGGCAGCTATGAAAATTACATTCATATATGGAACAAATATTGGACAGAATGTTATTGTGTTGCATATAACGCCAGCAGTATTCTTGAAAAGCTTCTTATAGCCCTTCTTCCTTGCCTTTGAAATGTTTGTCTACGCCCTGATGGCAGAATCTGATACCTTCTGTTTGAAATGTTTTATTTGCACTGGGCTTGAAACACATAATACCCATATCAGTTGAAGTAAGTAGAATTTTTCCAAAATGTCATATTTTATTTGGAATATATCAGCAGTCAGTCCTATTTTGTTCTGTTGCCAATCTCAGCTTCTTATTCTCATCCATGTTCAATAGAAAGCAACATTTCACAATGCTAAAATATGCTTTTAAAATATAGGCATATTCTTCCATCTGCAGTCACCTCCTGTTCATCTGAATGAATGGAAAGGGTTTTCCCCGAGAGCAGTGCACGGTTATATGAAATTTCCTTTCTAGCGTTCTGGTTAGAAATAGTCTGGCACGTAGAAAGTCTTTGTCAGTCTTTGAATGTCTGAACGCTGAAGGATTGGCGCCCGGGCGAGAGATTCTTCAGAGAGGCTGTGAGAGTTTTTGAAGAATGGAGCAGTTTTGAGGCAGGGTCAGAGGTGTAGGAAAAAGAATCAACTTCAAACCTTTGATTAACAAGAAAGTGAAACTAATTATTTCATTATATATTTAGATATATCTATATCTATCTATCTATCTATCTTTCTATATATATATATATATATATATATATGTGTTTGTGTGTGTGTGTGTGTGTATATTATGCGTGTGTGTTTGTATGTGTGTGTATGCATGTATACATATTTCATGGGAATGATGTTTTTTTCAGACATTAAAAAACTGCAAATGATTTAATACGTGCAAATGAAAAGAAACAGACTTCAACCCTAAGAGTTTACTTTGAGCTGTTGGGCTTCTCCCATTATGCGTTTAAAATGATCAGCTGGATTTGAAACACCTGTTGTAGCATTTACTCCTGAAAATGTAGGGTCCACTGTTAAAATATTACATTTCTCTTACAGTGCAAAATGTTGAAACAGCTTTCGAAAGTATAACAAGCTACGTTCAACATGCCACAGATCATTGACAGTGGTATGAACATCATTTTTTCCTACCCTGTGTCTTATGGTAGCCAGATGGCAGACTTAGCACTTATTTTTAAGAACCTGTTAAATGTGAGTTATTGGCCGTGGACATGTGTTCTCATACCCCTTGGTGCGCTCTAATACTGATATTTTCTTTTTCATACTATATTAATCGCTGAGTAGAACATAACGTTGTATTTGGTAAGTCAGTTCTGTTTACTCCTTCTGGCTTTAATACCATGCATCAATCATGGTTTTTAGCAGTACAAAAATAACTGTCTGGATAAAAAGTTTATTAAAATGGACGGAAACTCCAGAAGTCTCATCACTGGTGCGTCTGAACATTTGGTGGTCTTGGTTCTCTGCCCACTTATGTAATCCTTTGAGAAAACTGCAGTGCTGGCTTGGTGTGTTTCTGGCTACAGAATTCTTACACGCATTTTCCCATTGTTAAAGACTTAGGTCATTGGGCAGAGGGTCAGGGAGTTCCGTGGGCCATGATGGCCACCTGATGTTGCAAAGACTAACCAAATTACATATTCTTACTCTTGTTACTCTTTATTCACTCCTAAGAAGACATATAAAGGAATTTGTTGTATAATGCTGTTACAGCGTGTTCTTTCACATTGGAAAACTTACCACAATGTTGAAAATGGTAGCTGTGTTGAGACATTTTAATGTCTCAATACAATAGAAATACTACTGCTGATTTCCTGAAGAACTTGGCTATTCAAAGAATATTTTTTGAAGAATTTGGCTGTTCAAATTTTTACGGTGATCTCCATATAATGGAAGGCTCCACTAGGTTTTCCTAGGACCGTACATCCAAAACATTATTTAAAAAAGAGAAATCGAAACTGCATAGCACCATGCGTTATGGTTTTGTGCCACAACCTATGTCAGGTTTATAAAAGAGCAATGTGAACAAGCTATGTCAAGCTATTAGTGATGCGTGGATCAGGGGTTTTTATGACCCATTCCCACCCAATTTGTTATGAAAGGCAACAACCCACTTTTAGACGTCACTTTTAGACCCGCCTCACCCAAACCGACCTGAGCTTGCCCAACCCGTGGGTTATGGGTTGACCCATACAACACAAGGTATGCCTTGTTGGTAACATGCTATGTGTGGTTGAGGCTTGAAACGATACATGTAAACAAGTTAGGTCAAGCTATGTCAGGTTTGTAGTAAGCTATGATTTTAGCATTGAAGTTTCAGTCCCCAGGAAGCATGCATTGTAAATGCAAACTTAAGTATAATCTGTACCAGTCATACTGTCTTATATTGGGAAAACACTGAATTGCATTGAATCAGTTCTGTCTAGCACTAGTTTGGCAGATAGAATACGCGTGAGCATGCTTGGCAGAGTGAGCAGCAGATGTCCTTGTCTGTTTGACTGGCACACACTCACATAACACTGAGCACGTGCCACTGCAGGAAAAAAGGATTCACAGAAGAAGTGGATACGCTGGGCTTTGTTTCCTTTTGTCCTAATCTCTGCATTCTTTTATGGAGAGAGATATCGTTTAATGCTCTTCTTTTACTCTGGAGAGGAAATGTGCCACGTGGAAGAGGCTGGGGGCTCCAAGGGGTTGTTCTCATTTCTCTCTCTCCCTCTCTGCAAATCCTACTACATGGAGTTTGTCAAGCAAACCTGCGGAATGTCCAAACATTTCTTAGCTTAGCTCTCAGCTGTCTGTGTATACAGGCTTACGCATTATATAGCATTTGTTCTGAGGTAAAGTCCAAGTAAACAAGCAAAGCCCGTGTTTCCAATACGGCTGTTGTTAGGAAAAAACGTGTCTGAAAATCATTAATAGGCTGCCACTTTGAAGTGTGTCCGCGGGAATTGTTTTGAAACTGAACGGAAACCAGAAAATCTGTAACTAGCAAACTTGCTTCATTCTCTCGGGGGCTGTTCCAGAGTCTTGCTAGTGCTTCTGGTGTTGAGAAACATTGCCAAGCATTGTTGCATTCTAAAGACGAGAAGAAAGATACTTTTCTCACAACCTTGTAAGATGTTGCCTGAAAGAACAAATGCCTAACAACTCAGAGAGTGTAAATGAAACTGAACGTCGGACTCCACTCTGCACTGAACAGCTTCACGGTATCGGGATTGTTTTGTGTTGATTTGACTAAAACTTGACTAAAGCAGGCAGCGTTCAGGTGCCATTAGCCTGGAGCGTAATCCTTCTCTCCGCTTATCCTGTATCTTTTCTGATGGAGGAAATGAAAACAAAACACCAGCCTTTAGACCAAAAGAGCCGCATGGTGTTTGAAAGCTGACCTCTTGTTAAATGTGACCCCTCAGTGCTCGGCTAATCCATGTGTGTAATTGGTTTAAAGCTAGATGATGCCCATAATTAACGAGGGTGCCTACGCCTGGAGTCTGTGCCGAGATTTTTGTGCCAGTAAAATGAGTCAGACTTCAGTAAAACTTTGGTGTTTTGAGCTCTATTTATTGGCTACAGAGGAAGTTTCATGTTGGCTCTATAGCAGTGACTCTCGTGTGCCAGCTTTTGAACAGCAATGTGCATTATACAACTGAAAAAGGCCTGTTTCAATTGTGCCGGTCCCCAGGATTTGTTTTTGTTCTAACTGCTGATATATGGACAGATTCATTGGTTGATGTGTGACGCTGCTGCCATAAAATTCACTTTAAAACTAAAAGTTCTTCAATGATCATACATAATCTATACATAATGCAGAGGTCCTTTAACTTCAAAAAGGTCCTTCACGTTTTTTTTCTGTAGCACTGCTCCAAGGAACACTTCTTGAAACATTTATTTACTATTAAAAATGAAAATTCCTATATGGTTGTTGTCTTAGACATACAGTTCTAGGCAATTTAACTAGTGTAGAACTTTCACATTCTGAAAACCATCCATTGAATAACCATACACCGTTTTTGCACCTTTAAGAGTGTAGCGGATAGCATTGACTTGAAGCAGATCCTCAGTAGCTATGGTTCACTGCCTTTATCCCCGCACAGGGATTACTGTGATGTTGGAGGCTTCATTGAATGTCAGCAGGTAGACATACAACACTAAATGGGTTTACTCCTCATCACAATGCAGCTTCTCTTTCTCTCTTTCAGGGACCTCCAGGGCCTCCCGGCAAGCCTGGATTACCAGGAAAAAGAGGGCCCCGGGTAAGTCTTAAAGAACTCCCATTGGTACATGTTCCCTAGACCTACCCCAAGGGGACATATTTTCAATGTTCCATCAATGTGCTCCAAGTAATCACTCTGATTAAGTAAACGTTTGTGTCAACCTAGTATTTCTTTGTGCACTATGATGATTAGAGTTTAGCTGCCAAGGCAGATTTAAAAGGTGATGAAGTTTCTCTCAGTGGTTCCTCACACTGAGCAAGGCAAAATCAACACTCATTCAGCTCACTTAGCGAGTCTCAAAGGTCAGTGCCATTTCTCGGTTTGTGTAATAATTGTTTCCCTGGAAGACTGACTCACGCTTAAGTGAGAACACTGTTGAACACAATCACAGTTTCAAAAAGTCTGAGAATTAGAAAACCAGCTGGACTTTTATTTTCTGTTTAATTTGTTTTGGAGCTGACATGTTACAGAAGACGATAAACAATTAATTTGTGAAACTGATATTCTATGAATTACAGTTCCTCCTCCCAGTGCTCATTTCTTCTGTAAGAGACTTGCGATACATCAGAAAAGAAACATATGTTATGAAGTCATTTGGGCTTTTCAGAGCTCACCATCTCACGTTTGCCTAAACTGTTTCTGTTTTCTCAAGGCCACTTTCCTTTGACTAATAGGGTAATGGAATGCCAGTTGATATTGAATGCTAGCCCCTAGAAAGCAGAACTCTGGCAGCTCTAATTGTTTCTCCATTGCTGCAGGAAACATTTGTATTAGAGAATCAACAGAGATTGTGGGATAAGAGAAGGGATAGAGTCTTCTCATCCTGATAGAAGCATACCATCTCTATTTTAACTTCACGAAACCTCATAACTCATTTTTCTGCTGTCCTTTACATTATATGGACATCTGACCAAAAGATGCACATGAGAAACATGGACTACTAGAAATTGAATGAAATCACTTGGGAAAAAGTCTTATCACATTCACATTAGGACTGTCAAAGTTACCAGTGAAAAAATGTTTCAAGTCAAACCATCCATAGAAGTGCTGAGTACTTTGAGAGAATCCACAATTATAGCCCTCTTGATCAAGTTCAGTACTTATGGGAGAGAGAGATTCATTGGGTGGGAAATGAAAGCACCGGTGATAATCTGTGTTGAACACTGGAAACTACATCCACTCTTGTGGAAGATTTCAGGTCCAGGTTCATGTGAACCCTGTGTTCACGTCATTACATACTGTCAACAAATGTTTTCAAGTAATAAATACATTCTGATAAAGCTGTAACAAAATGCTGTGTTTTTAAATGGGAATAAATGTAGGGACAAATAGTTTACTTGGGAATTATTATTTAGAGCCACTGGCAAGATTAGTTGTTTGGTTCAAGGCACCAATAATGAAAACGCTATAAAGAAATGTGCATAACCGCTAAATAGGGTAGAGTAGAAAAGCATATTAATTTCTCAGCGGTTTCCTGTGTGTAAAGGTTGTGTGTGAGATACCTGTTGTAGCCCACGAGGCTGCCCTTTAGCAGGGCCTCTGAGGGCTACACTGTGGGAACCCAATCTGTAGACATGAAGAAAGAGGTCTTTGTGGCAGTCTTATTAAAGGCATTTACAGCCTTGCTGGTGTTCGCCTGCTCTTTAGCTGCTTAGAGAACCCCGGGCTTCAAGGGGCTTTAAGGATCCATGACCATAAGCCAGTAGGTGGTTAATGTAGGAAGGTTGTTCACTGCATTTTCTGACTTTGGTGCAAAGCTTACTGGTTGAATTTAAGAACCTCAGAAGCTCTGAAAATGTTCCCTGGCAAAAGACATAGCTAAAACTGTTCAATAGCAATCTGATTCCCTGTATAGGAGCAGGGAATTCTGTCTTAAGTCTAGCCTCAAATATCAGAAGACTGCAACATAATCAGGGTTTGGCATTATGGGCAGGCAATCTGGGAAAAATATGTCACGTAGACAATGGGGATATGGTGAATGGTATAGGAGCTGTGAAACCAGGTTCATTGCAGAAAATAGGAAACAGTGTAGATGGGATATTGAGTACTGGGTTATGCTCAAAGGAAGAACAGGACAGACAACAGTCTTTACAGACACATAGATAAGGTTCAAATATACATCAGGAATCAAACAGGCAGGCTACATTTCTTTCAGAACACATACAGGATATTCAAACTTTATGAAGATGCATACACTGTCTACACCAACAAGGCTTCCCCAGGACCAGGGGCCAGGTGAACACCCCCTGACATATGGGACAAAAACCAGCCACCCGGGGGCCATGAGCGCTCCGATGGGCAGGGCCACCAGTCTCCCAGGAGGCGCCCGTCCTGTGGTTGCTGGGCCCTCTCTCATGTGGCTCCTAGCCCAGAACTTGCTTTTGGGGCCAGCCACACCCTCCTGCACTCCATAATCAGCTCCTCCCACAAGGGCGCCCATTACCCACCAAGCGAAACCCACAGCCAAGCACAGCGCCCAAAAACACCCTTTGCCAGGACTCACCACAAGGACAACCCTAGAGAGATAAGAGAGGCCCACACACCACATACACCGACAGTCCAGGACAGCTGAGAAGGAGGCAGCCACAAGCAGCAAAGGCAGGCAAGCTTGGTCCTGAGCTGCAAGACCAGTGTGAACTAGAACACTTGGACCAGAGAGGAGCAGACGGACCTAAAATACACACGGTAGCACGAGCCAGGCAGTAATTGAGAGTCAGAACAAGAAAGGCATAAAGAGTTAAATACAACAATAACCAAGGGAAAGAAAGAGGAGCATAGTAGGGTAACATGGTGGGTGTAACGTGGACAGACGTCTGCCTTGTGGTAGAGGCAGCCTAAATAAACAAACAAACAAGGACCTGGTGAAACTAATGTCTTGGGACAAACCAAAGAGAGGAGTAAGGAAGGATGTCAAAATAAAAGTCCCATGACTCTGAGGCAAACTGGGCAAGATGTTACAATATCACAATACTTTCATGAGAACTTTTTAAGATATACGATGCGTCACGATGTTTGTTTTTTATAGTTGTCATCAGTGTATATTTGGCCTAATTTTTCTCATGATGCTATAAACTTTAGACTGAAGGACCTCCACCCGTCAGAATGAATTTTAGAAGATCAGTGTTTCCTCAAAAACAGACCATTCTTTGGCCTTCACACCACATGTGGAAAGATGCTTGGCCTGCAGAAAAGAAAAGGAGTGGGAAAAGTTGTCTTTTAAAGAAATAGTTTGGTGAAAAGTCACATTTATACGGTTTACCCCAATTCCCAGATGTAGTCGATCCGCTTGCTTATGTGGTTTCTGATACTATTCTGACATCTGATTCTGATTCATCTGATTCTGTAACAAGTCTAGCCTCAAGTATCAGAAGACTGAAACATGGCTAGTGCTAGGTATTAGAAGTGGGCAAAACTGCAAAAATAGATTATCACCAAACTTTTCACTATATATCATATTTCCCTTTTTTGGGATTGGAACCAACAAAAAGAACAAGTGGTGCCGCATGTTAAAAAGGCTATCAAAACTATTACTCATTTTTTCAGCATTTCACTCCACCATACTAAATCCATTAACCAGAACTAATTACACTAATTTTGGGTCAGAGTTCTAGAAGCACTGACATTATCCACATTATGCTTAGAAAAGTGTGCTCCATGTTTCTTTTGATGTAAAGTTTGTGACCAAAACATTAAGTAATTTCTCATGATAATCTTAATTATCAGATTACCCAGCCCTACTCTGTATTGTTTGAAATGTTTTGATATCAATGCTAATACCATAAGTAACTACCTGAAAGCATGAAAAGTAGGATTTGATGAAAAGCAGCAGGAATTATATCTCATAGCTGGCATTAATTCATCTTTTTTGCATACAATAAGCTTAGAGTGCAAGTTCAATACAAATCTTGGATCATATACATATACCGGCATATGGCTGATTTAGGGTGCTTTGATTAAAACCACAAAATGCTCAAATGTCTTTTCTCTTGAAGAGTTCATGCCAAAGTTACAGCCAGTTTTGAAACTCATCCTGAGTAATTGTTCTGTAGGCTCCTCATCACAAGAGTCACTAATGAATTAGGGATGTTGTTTTAGAGCTAAACTGAGAGCCACATTGAAAGTGGCTGAGAAAAGATTGCACATACACTGAAAGCAGTTAAATTTGCGAGTGTGTTGTGTTACGCTAATGACACAGTACAGATAATGTAATGTTTGACAGATGTGGGAAGAAAACTGTGCCCCTGGGATCTGCTGCCTGTCTTGACAATTGACCCTTGACCTTGGTACCATGGCAAGATGGAGTGTTCCTGCTTGGCAGACATTGCTGGTCATTTGAGGCCAGTGTTGGTGTTTGGTTTGTGTTAACTTTAGGGCCCTAAGAGGCATCTAGCTTTAGGTCACTGCAAGAGGGAAAGTGACCAACTGTCTGCAGCATCCGCCAACATGGGCTATAAAGTGTTTAGACTCTTAGAACTTCACTTCCACAGTCAGACCGTCCACAAAGTTGTTTACAAACATTTAGAATGTCCCTAATGGGAACGATATATGAAAACTGCTGTTTTCACTTTCCCGTTAGGTCACTGCTTCCTGATCTTTGTGGACATGTTTGAACGAGGGCCTCTGGAATTGTTCTTATGGGACAGTTCAGGGTCGGAAGTCTAGGTCAGTGCGGCTCATGGGACCTGACCCTCCACGCTTTGGTCACATGGACGTGTGCGCATGAGACATCTTAAAAAACATAACTGACTTGTAAAAACGCTTAAATGCGAATATTTGCCTCTGTGATTTTTCACGAATTTGGCAGGTGCTGCTTCCTTTTGAACAGTGATATTTTCCTACACTGTGTCAGCATATCATTTGCCATTTACTACATTTCATTTTTATGGTCAGATTCATTGTTTTTTTCTTTTCCTCTTGGACCGAGTGTTTACGAGCAGAACGGAGTTTTAAGAGAAACGCAAAGGGACTGCATGAATGTGGTCTGGCAGTCTGTCTTCCTCTGACCACTCTTAAAGCCTCAAATCTAAGCACTTTGAATAACCAGGGTAGGGCTTTGTGATAGGCTAAGGCTTTGTGCTTTGTCATTTTGGCATGGTCAGTCCGAGACTATTGCCTGTAAATCACCGTGGTGGAAAAAAGTTTTCTTCTGCCGTCATTTTACATGATTCCCTTTGCCAAGGCTCCATATGTTAGATATATTGTTCATATTTATAGAATCTTTTCCTATTACATCTTCCCAGGCTGAATGAGTATATACCAGTCAAAGAAAACTATAAACCTAACTGCTTCCTACTGTGGCCAAAGTCATGATTTGCGTTTCTGGGTTATGTGGCTTGTCTGTTCTCAGTAGCTTGTAAAGGACAGTGCTCCACACATCACCCTTGTAAAAGTCAGTGGTCTTCGGTGTAAATCTGGCCTCTCTGTCCTCGTGATACTAAAAACTTCTCGAGTATATGAATGGCCTTCACCAGTGTGAATGAATTTCAGAAGACAGCTTCTTCCTCAAAAACAGACACCATCTGTGGAAAGATGTTTAGTTTGCAGAAAAGAGTGGAAAAGTTGTCTTTCAAAGGAATACTTTGGGGAAAAGTCACATTTACGTGCTTTACCCCAATTCCCAAGTGATCAAACGAGACAAGACATGCTTAGTATCCAAAGACTTGCTTATGAGGTTTCTTACACTCTTCGTGCATGAAGATGCTGCTTACAGAGACCACATAAGCAAGTTATTTTGAGATTTATTAACAACGGGACATGGTTTGAGGTGTGTTTGTGATCAAGGCATCCAGTTTTTACTTATAGGAGTAAGGTTGCCTTGCTTCTTACCAGCATTAGCCTCATAGGTCAAGTGCAAACTTGCCTTTTAAAGTGAAATCAAAAAGGCCAGACCAGCAGACCTACAAAAGTACTTTAGCAGCTACTAGCAGGGATTTGTAATACAGACAGCAGTGTGGTACATAAATTAAGTCAGGGAACTTGACGACACTGGTCAACTGGGCTGAAGTATACAAGCTTGAACGAGACGCCTGCCGCCCGAGTGTCCCCAGACATCAGCCCACAGCAGTGCAGGCCTAGGGGCTACTTCTCAAATTTCTCAGTTAACCTGAGCCTAAAGTCTAGCATGTTTCACTTTTTTCATACCATTTGAAAATACCAGCTGCCAGCTATGTTGTGGTGGACTTATAAAAATGGCTCAAAATGGAAAATTGTTTTAAAGTTTTTGCAGTAACAAAATATTGTCTTATGTCATCCTATACAGAGAACACACCTCTGTTTCTGTACTAAATTTAATATCTTTAAAATAAAATAATACAGAAGTTTGTTTTATTTTTTTTTCCCAAAATGGTCAACTAAATGCAATATTTAAGATCAGCAAAATCAAATCTTGACATCTGGAAACTTTTGCATATGACTGAATAACATCAATGCACTTATTGCCAGCAGTAAGAAAACTTGAAAAAAATGAAAACAATGTGCACATTTCAGTCAAGTAAATTCGGTGCATCACTGTGTATTTAACAGTCCTCACTTTTTGAGAAACCCCCTTTTTGAGGGTCCTCCACCAGTCAACTTCTCATATTCACCCATTATATTTTCTCTAGTACTGTGACGCTCTGTACTGTGTGTAACTCAATAACTTTACCCTAGATATTCCCCCCCTTGGCTCTGTCTGGTAGTTAACCACTGCCACATGTGCAGCATCCAAGCAAATTGCAGTATGCAGAGCAACGCACCGAATTGTTGAATAAGGAGGCGGAAATCTGTAGATGAGCTTCTGGTAAGTGTCTCCATATGGCCCGTATGTGCAGAGTCAGCAGGCAGGTCTGTGGAAAAAAAGCCCCACTCATGGCTGGCCATGGATAGATCATAACACGCTGCTGCTATGATGGGGAATTAGTCATAGCCTGCGCTAGTGATCCAGAACATGAACAAAGTCACAGTGTTGTGATTAGATTGGTACATTTGATGATTGCGATATGCCTTGCAATTTCTTTTAAATCAACCTGAAATGAAAATGGACCTTTTTAGTCATCTTAAGCATGCTTACTCATATCACTTAAAGATAAAATGTGTGTTTTTCGTCCATTACAATGTACAGACCTCTGATGACTTTTGATTTTTGATGCCATTGTGCTCCAGTCAAATAATTTAAACCAATAATACCACCTCCTCCTGCAACTGAATGAAAACTCCCGGCAGTATAGAAGTAAAATGTGTTATGATTTCCAGTTAACATTCAATTTAAAGTCAGGTTTATTCATATAGCACATTATGATAAACAAAGGTTGTTCAGTGTGCTTTACAGAAATAGAATAACAATCAAATAGAATAAAATAGAAACAGAAGAAATAAAAGAATACCCAGAAAAGAAATCAAAGAAGATTAAAAGTGCAGTGGAGGTGCCAATATCTAAAAGATGGTGGAGAAGCATAGTGCGGAATTGGCAGCTTTTTAAAGCTACAGATGGTGCAGATCTGATACTGATTGGCTGTTTGTTCCTGCAGCGAGAACATTTCTAGGCACAAATACTTTTATTAAAACATTTCACACACATGCACTGTACAAAGTCCATTTAGAAAGGACTAGTCGTTCTCCCTTTGTAATGAAATATGCAGCTGGTCAGTGTTCTTTAAGTACTGATTTAAGTACTGATTAAAGATTGTCTATTATTATTTTGACCACAATAATTGAATTTTTTGTTCGATTACATTGACCTTAAAAAATAAAAGCACACACTTGTCTGTACCTGTAACTGGTCAAGGTGGTCATAGCACACAGTAAAATAACATTATAATTGGTTAAAGTGTTCATGTGTATATTGTAGCCCTCTGCAATAACAGCTAGTACTGCAGTAATTATCAACAAACAATATACTGAGTAGCCCTGGCCTGTAATATCTGCACTTTGTCTATGGATCCCCTCGTAGGATTGCTAATCTCAGATTTCTGCTGGGCACTGTTGGCAGTGAAACCCTTCTGGTGCATAGCTATCATGGTGTTAGTGTCTTGGCTTCACTTCGAAGCTGCCTTGTTGAGTTTAAGTGCAAGTGGTTGTTATTGGCCCACTCATTTGCTCTCATTATCTTTTCTCACTCCTTTTTACCTGTCACATCTGGACCGAGTGTGGAGGTCAGCTGACCATCAGCTGGTCTTTGAGAGTTTTTTTTTTGCCTCTCGCTCTCCCCCTACTTCTTTCTCTGCGTCTTTCTTTCTCCTCACCTCCCTCCCTCCCTCCCTCCCTCCTTCTACGCAGGCCTCATGTGTGTGGGTGAAGTGACAGGATGAAGAAAATCACATCCATATGCCATAACTCAAACAGAGAGTCATTTTCCATATGGTCCACAGAAAAGGTTTTGTGCACACAGAGGCACAAAGCTCAGGTCAGGCCTGACCCCCCCTGGAGCGCGAGCCGAGAACAACGTGAGCCCTGACATAATGCAGACCGACAAGGGAACTTCTGAAGGCGGCGTTTAAAGCGCCACTTCTGGCTTGTTAAGTAAATGTCCAGTTTCTGGAGCTGTGCGTTTTTGGGATACATCACTTCTTGGAGCAGTCTAGAGCAATTAACAAAAATATATGACAACTGTGAATTAGGTTTGACCTAAATTCCTCAGTAGAAGATTTCTGAAAGGACTGGCCTGTATCATGTTAAGCTTTCGTTACCACAATAAATTTCATCATGATAAACAGATTGTTAGTTTTTCTGCAACAGTGACTATGTGTTTCTTTAAATTAGATGAAGTGATGTAGGCTGTTAGTTATGCACCGAAACTGAAACTGAAAACTCCAAAAATCTGACAGCTTACCTAAAATAAAAGTACAGTATGTAGGCTACAGTACGTGCAACATTTAATGCCCTCGACAACATTATGTGGTTGTCCACTCCAAGGAAAATCCATTTTTTTAGGTTTATTTCGTGTCTCCTTTGCAATTTTTTGTTGGTACAGACAATGACAGCATTCTCATACAGACTTTCCTATTGGCTTCTGTTGTTTTTCTGTGTCCTGTATGTTGAGCAGGATGTGGTGTTTTCTAGTGAATCAAACTTGTAATAGACTTGTCTATGGGCATAGTCCTTGGGTAGTGAACAGTATATATGAATCACTTGTGGATCGGCTAGATCAGATGTCGGAGGGGAATGAGCCCGATGAGCCCGATCCAATCCTGTTGCAGATCTAGCCTGAAATAGCACACGCATGACGGCGTGATGTCATGTTAGCTGTGTGTTTCCTTCTGTGAGGTTGTAGAGTGTTTGAGTAATTTGAGCATGGGAGCCTACTTTTAAATGCTCATCTTAAGTGCTCAGCCAAAAATAGTTCATTATAAAGCACAGGAGTTTTTTAATGAAGGAATATCGGAATGACCTCAGTATCAGCCAGTACTTTCGTATCTGAAATTCTGTGCCGAATTTGATACATGTAACCTCTTAAATATCTTGAGTATCACATACAGGATCACGTTAAAAGTATGATAAAGTATGTAAACTATAATGATACTATGTTTATTATGCTGTATCACCTCCTCATCCCTTTAGATTGTTACCAGGATTCAGCGTTCAAGTGTAGCACTTCCGAACAGCATGCTATTTAAACGTATTCTGAATGGAGCTACTTAAAAATGAAAGCTCTTTTTTTCCCTTGATTTCTTCCTCCTGATGGTTTTCCTGTGGCTTTTTGCATTCTAAAGAACCATGCTAACATTGCAGCGATAACAATAATATGAAAAAAGCTGCGAGCTGTGCTTTGAGCTTTGCTGCGCTGCTGGAATCATTAACATCCCCAACCACAAGATTGCAGATTAAGGCTGCACAAAAACAGATTAGATGTAAGAGACGTACACGTTGGATTGTTTCTGACCTGCCTGTGTGTTCTGTTGTACGCTTAAATGAGCCAAATCCCTGATTTCAAAAGATACAACGCTGTGGTCTGGTTTTAAGTATTTACCTTGTTGCCCAAAGGGCTTCTCTTCTTAACAGTAAAATAGTTCAGCAGAATCAATAAAATCGTGCTCTCAAAGAGCCATAAAGCACGATCTTTAACCTTTCACCTTGTAATGCACAAATTATGGGCGCATTACAAGACATAAAAAGCAGCGGAATTTACAGTTAACGCGTCGTAGCCACTGCATGCAAAGCGCTTGACGGATTCATACATGTCCCAGTTAAACAAACTGCCCCACCATTAACCACTGCCAGACACTGTTTACACTCTTTACATCCCTCTCCTCCCTTTCTTTTCTCCCGCAGCTCTTCTCAAGGGGAAAAACAATAATGCAGGTCAACGCCTATGACCCAGGCCTAAGTGCCCTGCAGAGACTGCATTGTAAATATATAAGAGATGGAGCACAAATAAAACATGACCATGTGCTTGTGTTGCAGGGTCCTCCAGGTCCACATGGAAACCCAGGTCGCTCAGGACCTCCAGGACTCAAGGTCTGTACTGCTGCATGTCGGCTGCATGTCTTTTATAGAATTTCTCCTGAATGACATTCTTAGCAAAGGCATTTCCTATTTGTGCGGTACTCATTTGACCAGGAGAGGTTGTGTCAATTTATTTGTAGTTACCATAGTTGGAGTGAAATGTCATAAATGTCATGTTTACACCAGAATTACCTGGCTCTCAGTAGTAATGTCAACACACAGCATGGTTGGATCTATTTGCAAACTTTTTCCATTACTGTGAGGTCAGTTCAGGCAGGACTATCATTACTGAGGGAGTCCAGGTTCAGCCAGTCACAAAAGGTCATTCGTTCATTGAGTTTTTGCGGATTCATGCTGACTGGAATAATGGGTCTCACCAGTAACCACGTAATTATAATACCACAGGTAAAAACAATACATCTCAAAAAGGTTTGACAGTAAAAGAGCACGGTTTAATATCATTGCAGGTCACACAAGTTAACCTCCAGTTTCCTGTCCTTCTAAGTGATGAGTCACATAACAATGAATTAGTGTGGGAAAGCAGAGACTACATTTCTTTGCAAAGTCAGCAGCTGCATCATTTTGACCCAGAACCCAAAGTAACATGATGTACTTTTTGAGGCAGATCCTAATTCCTTTGCTGAAGCACAGCTGATCCGCTTCTAGTGGAAGCAAAGCTCTCCTTCCGCTCTTCCTCATCACTCAGTTGGTTCCTTGCGTGATTGCTGGACTTCCAGCGATGGGTGCCCCATCACTCAGCTCTGGTTTGATCCAAGCCACTGGGTACCTTTTTACTGGTGTGACACACACTATGGAGCATGCATTTTATTAACAAACTTACTGATGACTTTAGCTGTAACGGTGGGAAACCTTTAATCACTAAAGAGCTTATTAGTGGTAAGCTGGACCTCGTTAGTGGATGACTTTTATTACAGCCAATAAGTAAATGTTATAAATGTGTGCAGCCTTTAATCTGTGCTACATTATGAGTCATTCATAGCAAGAGCGGCACCTACTTAACTAGACACTTCTGTCGCTTTAAAAAGACGACGCCAGTTGTAGTAAAAAAAGGCCCTTTTCAAAGCATTTTCATTATCAAGCATGAAACCCTTAAAACTTAGCAAAACAGTCATATTATTTTGTGGTTGTAAACAAAAGAACTCTAAACTGTTTGATGCTAGTAGACATTAGCTAACCTTCTTCATGGCAGAGTCTCAAAGGTCATTTCACCTTTTTATTAGTGTGATCTCAGTGTATTAGGGTACCAATCAGCTTATTATTGCTGGTGATATTGAGTGCTGAGAAGGATGATTATCTTTCTAAAGTTGGACACAGATGAGACCATCATGTTACACTTTTCTGAGTAGCTGATGGGTATCATCAATGCATCTAAAACTGTTGTGTGTATCACATAATCTACATAGTCTCTAGGAACTGATTCAGTCTCTAGGAACCGATTAGTTTTTAATTTATTTTTTAATTTTTAAAAAATTACATTAACACTACATAATGTTAACATAATCATGGCATAAACATGTTCTTATGAAGGGCTTTGTTTTAAGAGCTAATGTTGACTTTCCAAAACAGTCATATTCAACAGAAATACTCCCTGAAGTAGCATCACGTTCAGCATAGCTAATGTTAGAGGAACCATCACCTGAGCGTGACAAGGGAGCCCTGCCCAGAGAGCCCACATCAGGTGAAATGACATTGATTCCATATCAGACAAAGAGAATCTTCAGTGTTGATCCAGCATCGATCTTGCTCATTGAGAAGGCCATCTAATCAATGTTGACAAATCAACCATTTGTGGATGGATTCAACAAGGATTCAACATTGTTTCAACGCTTGTTTGGCAAAGGTGCTTTCAATGTTGGATATTTTCAGTAATATCAATGTTGATTCAGCATCTTATTTTCAATGTTGGAAAAAGTCACCTTCTATCAATGTTGAATTAAGGTTTTGTTACCATTGAATGTTCAATATTGAAAATCTGACCAAATATTGTTTTAGTTTCAACGTTGATAATTCAACACTGACGATAAATCAATGCATTTAACCATAATTCAGTGTTGAATCAATAACATGGTGTTATCTGGGTAGTTTTCTGTCGAGTTTGACCGAATTAGACGTGGAGACTGTGAGGGCTCGGCATCTCTTGATTAAATATGAGGCATGTTTTCAGTTAGGATAGCAGTAGTCTTTGAGGCACAAGCAGAAATCTGGACTGTCTCTCATTGCCTGAAAAGGCAGAAGAATGTGCTTGGTGATCCCCAGTGTCTTTGGAGCAGCTTACTGTAAACTCATTCTTGCAGGCATACATGGGCCACTCTCTTGTGTAAATAACGCCACTGGGGTCCGAGAGCATTTATTAGCCTCATTCATGTAAACTGCCCTGGAAAGTCTCATTGCTGAAGTAGCGTTAAAGTGTTCTGTGACTGGAGTAGGTTGCCAATTGTGTTATGAAGTATCAAAATGCAACCCACCAATGTAAATCAGAATCAGAATCAGAAACCTTTATTGAACCTGGAGGAAATTGTAAATGAGACTCGATCAGAGATAAGGCTGCACAGTATGGACAAAATATTAGTATTGCTGTTACACTGCTACATAAAACGACTGGGATGTACCTTGCCGTGTATTAAAAATGCACTTTTCAATCAAGGGTAAAAGACTGGCCTGTATTATTTTAACCAACATAATGTAATAATAACATGAAGACCTTTACCCAACACCCACAGATCACTCATCTGGAGCTTTTGGTCAGGATGCTCACAGTATACAGTAAATATCATTGAGATTATTGCAGTACTGTCACATCAGTACTGCAGAATTGATCACTATCACAATAATGGATGAAAAACAATATATTGTACAGCCCTGTTCAGCAGGGAGTCCTACATTTCATGTAAAGTCTTTAAATAGCACACAGCATGTGTGTATTCATGAAGTCAGTCTATATACACATATGAAATGGTTCTCCATATGTCCCAAAAGCACATGCACTTTGATTCTGCAGCTGGAGTTGAGAGCCTCAGCACGATGTTCTGTGTGAAAATTAGTTGTTTCCTCTCTGTGTGTCACAGGGAAGGAAGGGAGACCCTGGACTTTCACCTGGCAGAGCGCCAAATGGAGCAAAAGTATGCAATTCTCTCTCTCTCTCTCTCTCCTTGGATTTAGCAGCTCTTTGATTCCTGTGGAGCTGCTGATTTGGGCAGTTGTATATGCTATTTTCTTTGATTTAGCTGTACTACTTCCCTTTACACAACATATTTATAGTACTTAAATCAGAGCCTGTGTTGGTTTAAGCATTATGCAACTTACAGCATAGTGAATACTCCAATAGAATATGCTTGTGATTTTCAATTGTGAAAGATGTGCAAAACACAAAAAAGTACCAGGAGAAGTTGAAGTAATATTTAATCCTCATTCCTGCAGGGGGATTCCGGGATTTTGGGACCACCTGGGGCATCTGGCCAACCTGGTCGAAAAGTAAGAAATCTCATAAAATCTGTGCTATTGTAAAACAATGCCTTGTGTATTGTACTGTCATGTGGCAGTTTTTCATACAGACATTGATCAGATGCAGGTTATGCATTCTCTGGTGTTTGGCAAAATTGGTTAATTTTAGAGTCTGGTCACATTTTTCCAGCAAACATTATCCTGACAAAAATGAAGGCACTGCTGAGCGTCTGTAACCTCACACACTGCACCTTAGCTGTTTCTCTAATGTTCCCTGTTGGAACCTTATACATGATGCTATACGTCTAAGCCAGTAAATGTGCACCAGGTTTGTGGATGAGTGATGGCAAGCCTGCAGGCTTTTTAATATTCAACAATTATTAGAACTATTCAGGCAGTAAAAATTCAACTATCAGTTTCTGAGTGCTAATTGATCATAATGAATTATAGTGACATTAAAGTATTGTTTTTTGGCTAGACTAAGTCTTTCAGGCTGCTGTCAGACTAATATTTATAATCCATCCTTTTATTGTTTAAATAGCTCCATTCAATCATATCTGTGTGAGTCATTTTATAACATAAAACCCCATCATGTTACATCCTAAGGCTTTTTGTTCATTAATACTATGGGCTACAAAGTAAACCAGCTAATCTTCAGTAAAAGAATCATGTAATAAAAAATTGAACCCTCCGGTGAGGTCTGGGTATTAAGGGGTCAAACAAAACTCAAATCAAGTAATCAATTTGTTTCTGTCCTATAGTAACTACTATTATTGATTCCTAAATAATTCATAAACCTAAATAACTACTGTGAGGCTAATATGTGATGTAAATTAATGGGAAACTAAAATGTACAGGAAGTTCGAGGGTTTAAGGAGTTAAATCAGTGTCACATGAAATCCCACTGGCATTGACTTATTACAGAGAAGGATCACAGTGGAGTGCAGAGAGTCCACCTAACACTGGATGTCTCTTCTCACTTGTTTGGAATGAAGCCTAACAGGCTGCAGACACGCAGGCCCAAACCTGGTGTCCTCTGCTGTGTTCTCTTACGGACCGGCCAGTTGGTGACATCATCCCCACTCCGGTTCCAAAAGAAGTGTGGAAGAGAAATGCCTGTGAAATAGTGTGGTTAGTTTCAATACATGTTCCACTCTGCTGCCAAAGAGGTCATTCATTACACTGAAAAAAGGGCTGCGATGAACTTACTTCACTCAGATGTGCACAACATTTCCACATGAATAAAATGTATTACATCAACAGTTTTGTCTTTCAGTTTACTTATTTTTGGCAATAGTTACATTAACGTAATATATTTTTAAATGGATACTATGTATATATGTCAAGTCAGTTAAAGGCACTGCTTTTTTCAGCACAGATATGTTCACACAAAGATTTTGAAGAACGCTTTTTTCCCTAAAGTAGGTCATCCTTACTCACCACTAAGTGGGTTAAATCAGCTAATTCAGCACATTTTGGCATTGGTGACTGGTGATGTCATTGTCTGTTCACAGCTGTGGACCCTTGAGTCAAACTGCTTTGTCATGCAAAAGGCCTGTTAAATGGCATCGTTTTACACGATCGGCCCTCCAGTGTGAACAGCAACGTGTCATTTTCTCAACCATCAGGAGAACTTCATGCTTTGAATGGTATCAGATAAGCCAGCCAAGGCTCATGTCAGCGGAGAAAGCTATTTAAAAAGGATCAGTCATGTTTTCTTAGAGCATATTTACAGAACAGATAGGCCCGTACAGAACAGATTGAGAGGAAGCGATTGGTTCTGCCAGATCTTTTTGGACAGCTGGCCTGAATGCTAAAAGACTCCGTTTGGCCTCATTCCCGTTGCTCCTACTCCAGTGTCAAGTCTAAGACAGCTCCACACTCTTCTCTCGCTTCAAACGAGGAAAATGGGCTTTTCTGTTTCTAAGAATTTTCCAATTTCATAGTCATAGCAATAGTTCACATCCAATTTTTTTTTGAAAGCCTGACGCCTGTCCAACGCTGTTTTATAATTACGCCTTTGTGTGCTGTAATGCCTAAGCAGTGCATAATGACGCACATGACTTTCAGATCCATGCACACACTAACATTTCCTCATATAAGTATGAATAGGTTTGTAGTTAAAACGCGTTTGTTCGAAGTTTTGGAGGCCCAACGACTCCCTGAAACATTGTAAAGTAATGGAATTACCTGGCTCCCCTCGCTGCTCCCATGTGTTCTTAATCACAAAGTTGTGGTTGAAGAAATATATTAAATGCTCGCTGGTGGAAAAATACTTGGGAGACGTTACTTCTGCTAAATTGCTGTTGGAAGCAAACCACAAGGTTATTCCATATACGTTCCACGTCCAGAGAGGTCCTTCAGAAAAAGAGGATACAAATTGAACAAAAGCTAAACACACTGTACACAATAATGAATGAGGGAGGCACAAAATGCATACGGATTTATTTCCAGGTTCCAATTAGCTGGAAAACGAATGCTCTTCATTAGCAGTTGTGTTTAGCTACGCACAATCATTCAGGTCCTTTCACACACTTTTCTCAGCAGAAAAGCAGATGTCGTTTGGCAGCGAGAGGCAGTGTTGTGTAATAGGACGAGCGCAGGCTACCATTGTCTGCTAAAGCACGTCCAAGAGTACAGTGCTGCGCATTTTCTTTCATAAAAGGATTAACTGTGAGTGGAGCCAAACACGTTACAGAGTAATTGTCTAATTATCGCTTATGATAATGGCCTGTTGACCAACACCCCGTAGCTGTAGCTTTTTTCTTTATTATTTTCTAAATTTCTCATGACTTCCTCATTTCTCATAGACCAGAGCTAATGCAGAGCATGCCCTCAAAACGCTGTGACCTAATGCAATACCTTTTTCAAACCTGCAAAAAAACACTGAACCTTTGTTAGTACTTTATTGTTTTTAATCGTGTATTTTTTCATTACATTCATTTGGCAGACGCTTTTATTTAAAAGCAACTCACAATATGAGAAAACATGCAAGTTTCAGGGCAGTGTTAGAACCAGAGGAAAGTACTAAGTGCAAAAAAAACTTGCAACTTTGACTTTACTTTGCTAGCTGGCTAATTTGTAAGCTAGGCATTTCTATTAAGTAAGCTAAGGCAACAACAACAACAGACAAAATGAGCAACATATCGATTTTAAAGCTGAAGCTAGAAAAAGCAATTATTCAAAACGTTTATGTGATTGTCTTAATTAGGTAGCCTCTTTCTGCAAGCCTCTTAGGGGGGGATTTTTTACTACTTTTATTCACAGTTGTCTACTCCTCCAATTTTCTTGCAGGCATCCTTGTGTAATGTTGACGCTATGAATTTTTGAGTTGTGAGGTGAAGTTGGGCAGAGTATGGAAATGTTTAAAGTCCAGAGGCACAATGAATGCTTGCTAAATCCAGATTTTCCAGGTAGTAGATTTCCAGCTTACTTCAGAGACAATAATGGGGCTCTAGAGACCAGAAGACTCAGAACCAGCCATTAAATGCAGATAACAAAACAAGATTTTTTTTCCATATTACTGCTTTCCTGCTTTGCAATCTGTTTTTTAGACTGATCGTGGTTCAGCGGCCATAGTAGTAAGAGGTGATAATGGAGCAGTTAAGTTTACTCAAATGGCTCCTGCCCCTCTGACACTCTGGCCTGTGGTGGGAGTGAGCCGGCGGTCCGGGCTCAGGGCCAGAGACGCCTTTAGGCTGTGCTGAAAATGGGTAAACACTGTAATGAAGCAAGGTCGGGGCCTTGTCACTGACTGAAACTGTTCAAGCAGAGGAGACAATAGGAGAGGGCAAGCTGACATGCTGCCCAGTTTCTAGGCGGACAGAGTTAGTGGCTAAGACTCAGTGGAAAACTTATAAAAATAGCCAGTGGACCTGGGAATTGGTGCGGTGTGGGATGGAAAATTTTGCCGTGCCAGTCTGCTGGACAAACATTTGAACTACAAAAACTGGGGAAATTTTTTGGGATGATTAAAATATTTAAAACTCGTGTGATTACTAGCAGTGCCAATTCCTTTTACTTTTTAATTAGTAACAAGTAAGTAAAGTGGCCTTCAATCTGCATATACACTCAAACACAGATAAAAGATATGTATAAAAGATATGATAATAAAGGCCTATCTTATCAAATCTTATATACACTGTGGTAAAATAGGCAAGGATTACTAGTAATGAGAGCCAATTCACCAGGTGAAGCAGCGAGCAGCCAGGAACACAGCGCCCGGGGAGCAGCGTGTGGGGACGGTACCTTGCTCAGGGTACCTCAGAGGTGCTTAGCAGGAAATCGCCCTAACCACTAGGCCATCAGCTGCCCTCAGTGACTTTGAAAAGTAAAGAAATGCACTTAATTAAAATTTACAAAAAATTTCCACTTAGTGATAAATAATAAATTGGCCATCAATATACTGTGCGCTGCTTAAAAAACCTAAACTTACTTTTAAAGGGCCCTTAACATGGGAGACCTTATTTTATTGCATTTTAAATTTAGTGTAGTCTGGAATGATTGTTCCAAAATGTATCACTCACTCCCCATAAAATAGTTTTTCTGATGTCATATTTTTTTTGTACTCTTAAAGGAACAGTAACAAAAACCAACTGGTTGGAAAAACAGTTATGTAAACCTTATGGGGGAAAATGAAATACGAGAAGAATGTAGGATATGGGACCTTTAAGTTTGAAACTCTATTTATTCCAGAAATGACAGTGGCCCCATGTGGCTCTTTTGCAGCTTTGCTACGTCAGCTGCTCTAAACAGAGTCAGCAGCACATGCTGGAGACCTCCATAGGTGTCTGTCTAAACAGATGGGACACAGCTGTCTGCCTTTGACAACCAACCCACTTTAGCTTCACTCTGCCTGTCACCTGCCCTCAACCTCAGCCTTGTAGCTGCAGCCGTGCTGTTTATCCAATCGGATAATTACCCTCAATCTTTGTCATTTCTTACTCCAATCATATAATCCTTTCACCAACGCATGAGTAGACATAAAAACAAAGGGCAAGCCTCAGGATTCTGGAGGCAAAAGGAAATAAAAAAACAAGCAATGGAAAGCCCCCGGCCTGAGTCAGCAAGTCAGAGGTGAATGACCATTTGGGAGGAAGGAGATACTGCCCCTTTGGCACAGGAGTGCAGTGGAACTAGAACAAGCTGCTATTTCGGAACAGCAGACATCCATTTATTGTGATAGACAAAGAGGCAAGAAAAGGCTCAGAGGAAGTAGAGTAAAGTAAAAAAAGAAACAATAAAGAAAAGTTTCTACACATGAAGAATTTTAAATCAGTAGGGTACTGAACCACTGTTACCATGAAGAGCACGTTCATAATGAATAGTAAGTATTGAGTTTGGCAGCAGAGATTGGGCTCTCTTCTTGTTTTTAAATGGCCATTTGAGAGATTTATTTATTTTATCTTCTTTCGTTGTGGCTATTATTCATGATTGCTATTACAAAGCCCTTGACAGTAAAATCACTTCAGAACAGATTATGGACTAGGAGGATCACTGTACATCATCCCAAGTTTTCACAGTTATTGACTATTCAGTGCCGCATATGAGACTACGGTTTCATGGAAAGAGACGTTTTGTTTAGATTTTAGTCTAAACCATATGTCAGGTCATGCGGTACAGATTTAGGGTTTCGTTCCCATGCAGCAGATTGTTTGAAGTATTGTCAGGTTGCTTTTAGCAGTAGAGCTGATAAAAGTGCAAATGCCAGAGGCAGCTGAGAGCGTGCAGTCAGGGTGCCATCTTGTCTCCATCAGTTGCACTCAAAGCAACGCTGTTGAGGGCAAACCAAGTCATTAAGAGCACTGATTAATCAACTCTCCATAAGAAAAGACAGAGTGCAAAGAGCCTGAATGGTGGGCTGGATTTCATTATCTCTCCCTAGGCATGTCAGTATATAAAAAAATTATATCACAATAATTACCTTGCCTTTTATCATTATTTACAATGTTATCTAAATGTCAGGTAAACAAACGTAAAGAGCAACACTGAGCCATTTGATATTTATTGAGCTGTGGGAACAGCCCAAAAAATGGTTCAAAGTAAAATAAAACATGGATTAAATCAGTTGCTTCTTAACCTTTTCTATTTTTTAAATGATATAATTGTGCACATGCGTGAGATGCACATTAATCAGTTGCATAAAAGTACAGTGGTTTGCAGAAACCTTTACTTTTTAAGTAGATTTGTGGGTACCACCGCTACAATAATGCTAATTTCCTTACTGTGAAACGTTAGCATCAGTAACATTAGCATGTATTCACTTGCCCGCACAGGGTTTAATACAAACTTCTGTACAGAAATTTAGGTATCTCATCTTTTGCTTTGTGTATTGCAGCTTTAAAATATTACATAAAATATTTCGTACATGTCAACTTAAAGAATGTTTGATATGCTACTGGGCCTGCATTCTTTTGTCCTCTAAACTTGATTTTTGTGTGGAAAAAGTTCTGGGATGCCATGTTTTATAAGCCATGGTGTTCACAACAGCTTCTCTCAAAATGAATTATTGAATATCTGTACATGTCAGTCCCACACACACACATACACACACACACACACCTTAAGTTCAGAGAGAAATAAAGTTTATATGTCTTTCCACAAAATGTAGTCGATCAGCCAAGTTGCTTATTTACTTTTGCGCTGGCATTACAAGGCTAATCGTAAAAAGTACTGTGCATATCTAGATCACGCAGATTCACAGAGTTAGTTTAACTCTATCTGAAATAAACTTGTTTCGTTTCACTTCCATTACTTGATAACTTTAGCCTCATAGCTCCAGTACAAAACTAAAGAAGGAGACGGCAAACATCAAACTGATTAAGCTGTAAAAGTTCAGAATATGAGTAAATTAGAATATGATGATATGGCAAATACTGTGAAACTAATATGTAAGTTAGAGACGTTTGAGACTGAGGAAATGAAGTGTGGGCTCCTATAAAGACCCTTGAAGTGTAAGGATGTAACCGCACACAACCCACACACACATGTGCAAACACACGCTCAAACTCATGCGGAAATACTTCCATAAACACTCAATTACTTCCTCAGACCACAGTTGCTCCAGATTGAAACGCTAGGGGGCTGTTTCTTCTCCGCTATATGTCTGCAAGACAAAAATTGGCACTACTGGTCAGAGACATTCTGATGCTCTTTTCCATGGCTGTGCAGTTTGGCTGGCCTAACTCCTTCTTCACTTTAACTCTTCTCGCGGGACCTGATTTGCCATTTGCCTTATATAATATATTTCCATTCTTCGGGGGGTGGACCCTGCATTGTTCTTTGTCCTCTGCTCTTCTGCAATCAGTTCCAGTGTAGGGATCACAGACTAGTGTGTTTTGCTTTTAAACTGCAAGACACACTGTGCACTCTTCCTTTGATCCCTTTCCACACAACACTCCACCCCGTCCACCCCCCGATATGTGCCAGTCTATTACTTATGTTGTTATTTACTTTGAAGAGAGGCCACTGTAATTGTGTTGCCTTTTGTGACCTGTATAAAGCCAGTGTTTAGCAAAGAGATTTAGCCTCCCAGCCTGTTGTCATGTGCAGTAAATTGCTGTTGATGGAACGGTTGGCGTTGGCACAGTAGCTGCTACGTGGAGTGTGTTTTTGCAGATGGTAATCCTCATCGCTGGTGGAATGCTGGGACTCAATACAGCAGCCATGGCTATGGAGGCCATGCTGGCCTGCTGCCCTGCTGGAGATTCAACCATGACCAATCAGCAGTGACCAATCAGGGTCAGCAGTGTGGTACCGTTATTGCGATCAATTGCGATTCATTCTGATACATTAGATCAACTCCTCTAGATTTTTCTAGAGGTAAGGGGGGCAAAGTCTCTGAAAGTATTTCCAATGACACTTTGTTTCATCATGTAAGCTTAATTTGGCAATGCAGAGTAAAATACTGTGCAAAATAATGAATGTACTCATAGCTTAATAGTATTTTTAGCATATGCTTTAACCTTTTATCGTATCTCATTAATATAAATTTGACTTTGTACCTATAAATATGAACAAAAAATATCATTCAAAACACATACACAAGGATGTGTGTGATAAGCAATTTAAGAGGGGAAAACTAAAACAAGCTTTACAAAAACATTTTTATGCAGATTGCACCTGGTTTCATTATAAAATACATTTCCATTGGTTGGGAAGATTTCATGCAACAAGTGGCAATTATGGTAAAGGTGAATGAGGTTCCTCAGTTTCTCAAAGACAATATTATTACTGGAAAACACCACAGAGCCCTAAGAAAGACCTTAATTATCTCTGTCAGTACAATGTATTTGTTAATATGCAAGTGGAAAGTTCATGAAACCTCAACTAATCATCCCCAGACCTGTTTCTCTCATATAAATGGTAAGGAAGGGAAGAGAGAAGCCAGCAGCCCCTTAAAAAGATTTGTTAAGGACAACATTAAAGCTGAAGGAACAGTTACATAAAGAACAATAGACAAGTAATTGCATTTCTGTCATCTTCATTGTTACACCCAAAACTGAAGAAAGAAACAGAGCTATGGGTTGAAGTATTAGTCCTTATATATATATGTATTTATATATATATATTATGTTATATATTATATATATGTTATATATCATCAAACTAGAAATGCAATGACTTTAAACAGGTCCACTAAATCCATAGTTTTCATTAAACTATAGGAAGTAAGTTACTTTTAAAGATTTCCTTTCTAGTTATGGACCAAGAAAGAATTGCGACTCTGTCTTCTGCAGTTTTTAGACCCTTCTGATTCAAGGCAGGTTCCTTAGAACTGCAAGAAAAAACGAAACTTATGCTAAAGTCACCGCTCTTCTTATTACACATCAGTCAGCGCACAAACATATTCTTTATTACTGTTAACAAGAAGGTGATTGCCAGTTGTTCTGCCAAGACACACGCTGCTGGTAATCAAAGATGGAGCATTAGGATTCCACTAGGCTTGCCAAAGTTGGTTCACTTGATTTAGAGTTTTCTACTGAAAATCTGCTGCTACTGTTTTTACTGTGCTTTTTCAAGCACAATTGTGATACATGAAAAGCTCCAAAATGAAATACATTTTCCTTATTAGTCATAATTCTTAGCAACTGTTGTTTGTTGCTCCTAATTTCCTAAGAAGCAAACTTGCCTGATTTTTTTTTTCACTGACACAATCCAGCATGATTCAGTAACATAAACCAGTGCCATTAAAGATGATGACCTCCAGAAGCCCCGGCAGCATATGGAGAACTGATTTCAGTTCCCAAGCACTGCATGACATAACATGAAACTGGCCTTCTCTTGGAAGGTTTAAAGACCCACTCACCAGTTATTGAGGTTGGAAAGTGGTGATAGCTCTGCTTGTAAGAGAGGAATTTGCTGCTCTGTGCTTTGAGAGCTATTAGATTCTCCACCACTTATTACTTTTCCACTGCCGGTTCTCCCCCTCGCTGGAAACATTTGTAATGTACTAGGGCCTGTTTTGCAGTTCCCAATGGAAGCCACACACTGTGAACTATAGGAGTTCCTGTTAAAAGAAGCAGGGTTATTAATTGTCTGGGACTGAGTTACCAGCAACTGACTCAGTCCATCTGATCTGAGCAATGTGATGATAACTGATACTCCTGCAATGGGAAAAAAAAATTGACAGTGTGCAGTTGCTAAAGACGTCCTTCACCCTTAACATGTTCCCTGGAATCCATTGTTAATATCCAGTGCAATGTGTTGGAATGAGCTCTCTTGTTACTCCTTCATTGAATTTTCTCTTTCTCTCTTTAGGGACAGAAAGGTCATCCTGGTCCACCTGGCCATCCTGGAGAACCTGTGAGTTCTTTTGCTGGCTATTCTCCACTCTGCAATAAATGCTCTCACTTGAAGTACAGCTGCAGTTTGCAGAAACAGATAGCACCCAAACTAACAGAAGCTATAAATGAAGTTTAAGACGATATAGAACTGAATATGTGTATATGAAATAATTGAGCATAATCCTCTACTAATACAAGATATGATAATGGAAACAGGGTGGTTTGGTAATCACAGTGCTTCTAAATGTTGGTCAACATAAACTGAACCTGATCAAAACATGGTCCAGTCCAGTCCAGTTCCAAATTTTCAGAAGAGATTTGGATGTAAGTGTTTAGATCACTTACATCCAAATGTACCCATGAGTGGAGTAAGGCCTGAGCGGTTTCAGAAAATGAATTAATGAAAAAGTGTTTCGATTGCTCAGGTTCAGGGAGTTTTTGCATCATTTTGGTTAAGTGATATCCCCAATACTAACATGAGGCACAAAAGAAAGGGTAGAGGAGACATCCCTCAGGTTACACAGATGTTGTTTTTTCAGGGGGTCATTTACAATCATAAAGTCATACTGTGGGCCAGGATATACTTACTACAGCATATGTGTGCGTACACCATGACTGCGTGATCGGCATTGATTACATACTCATTTTCTCATTGAAGGATTAAAAGCTATAACCACTAAAGGGCAAGTCAGAGCCATAACATCCCTTGCTAGCACAATAATGTCTGCATTGATTACTTGTTTTGATTTAGCACAAGATTAACATTGAACATGAACAGATGAGGACTAATTACTTGATATCCAGAGACAGGCAGGTGGCAAAAGTACTCATTTTCATTACATGCTCAATCTGTAGCTGACGTTGTATATTGCCTCCACTGTATGTGTTGGTAGTGCATTTTGCGAACTTGCTGTGTTAATTCCTGAGGACGTACGCAACCTATGACCCACATGGTGTGGTCATCTTGCACATAGTTAAAAGCAAGCATGTAAACAGAACTATAAGTGATATACTCTTTGATACAGCTCTTGTAAATAACTTGTTTAACTCCTGTTTGTTAGGATGCCATTAAACATGCTCAGAACTACTTAACCAGCTTTACTTAGTAACAGCTGGACGTAGCGGTAAATGTCCAAACAGTTTTCCGACAGTGATTCAGAATGGTTACTCAGTAGGCAGCGTAATGTACACGGATATAAAAATTCTTTCCTTGCACAGTAATTGCATGTGGCATACAGGATGTTTTACACTTTAAGTCATTTCACTGTAATTATGGGCTTCTGTAATGATCTGACTCTGCTCATATGAACAGAAACAAAGGCCCACACAACACATCATAAAACGATATTTTTATGGCTCTGTCTGCATTAATTTTACGTCCTACAATGTTGTTAAGGCACTTGAAAGGAATAAGACCCTGCTTCTGGCTTGTGTCTCTTTCTGTGTCCCATTTATACATAAGCCAAAAGCTATAATGCTTAGTCAGTACAAATTATCACTGTAAGAATATCTCAGTTGCTATTATAATGATACAGAATAAAACCCAATCACAGTCATGCTGCTTCAAACTGTATTTCCAATAAACCTTTACAGTTGCTATGTTTTTAAAAGACTGTGGTGGAAGTGAGTAGCCTGCAGTCTCACTGTAAAGCAAGTGTCAGGGTGATGCATTTTTACATGCATAATCTGAACAACAAGCAGTAGTAGTCCTGATGATCATTTCAGATTGTTTTTGTAATTAATTTGCTGGTATTGTAAAGAAATAAGAGGTTCAAGTCTTGATATGACATCTTTGCTATCTTTGCTGTGTTTTTTGAAATATTTGTTTGTAAAATAATACCCAAAATATCCCAAACTGGGAGCATTTGGGTCACTAATGAAATCATGATATGAAATGTTCACATTTTTACAGGAAAGAACTTGCTCACTTGCTCTCTCTATTGAGTTTTTCACCTAGAGTGGGAGATGCTGATGCTGATGAATTAATCACGGTGCATTTATCCTGTCTTCTCTTTTTGTTCCCCCCGTCTCTTCTGCCTCCTCCACAATTTCCACAGGGGGAGCGAGGGCCTGATGGAAGTCCGGGTGCCAAAGGTTATCCTGGCAGGCAGGTGCAGTAAATCTCCTGTTGTGCTGCTGCCTTGTAGACTAGTCCTAGAAATGTATGTTCTAAGACTCTTTGTGTGCAGTTTGTTAGGGAGTCTATAGTAAAGCCTTCAATCTTCTCATGTCACCAGCGTTTGTTTTTTTTTCGTTTTTTTTAATGCTCAGTCCTTAGAAGCACTGGAGAACTAGTAACATGAAACTAGGAGACATTAAAAACAAAACAGAGTCTGTCATATTTGTGGGTTTAGTACTAGCCCACAACAGGTATAATCTTCTATTAGGGGAGCCTAAGGCATGAATAACATTCCATGTGCTGGAAAACTTTGTTTGGCGCATGACAGATGTCCCGCACACACAGCTGAGTGTAATTGCAACGGCTGGGCATTATAAATCCCACTCTGTTTCCTTCTCACCGTCTCCAAACTCCACACATCTGGCAGAGCAGTGCGGACTTGGCCTCAGCTTAAATGTTTATGATAGCAGGGGATCACAAATCTGGACCCTTCTGCTGCCTCCATCATTAAAGCCTGCTTTAGAGAGCCCAGCTGGAACAGTGGTGGCTGATGGTAGCTTCAGCTCCCCATTCAGTTCCATTTTCACTGCAGAGCTGAAACTGTATTAGGAACAAAATAATCTAAATTACAAAATACTTTACTGGTTCAAATGTCAACTCAAACTTGAAATTAATGCGCTTAGTTTGATGCGCTTAGTACATCCTGTGAGATTTAATTTGTCTCATTGACTCGTAAGTTCATCTGAAGAAACTAAGCTGCAAAAACGGCACATTTACATACACTGCATATCCACCTATTCATCCTACAGCAGTTTAGCTTCACCCATTCACACTGTACTGCTTTTTGAATGGCAAAATAGAGAGCATTCAATCAAAACAGGAGTCATCTCCATCAGTGCTAGAGCACAGCCTGTTTAGAAAAGTAAACAGACATATTAATACATTTATGACAGTGTTTGGTACCACATAAACATCCTAAGTGAACGTCAAAGAAAAAATAAATACTTGAAAAATAAATACATGAAAAAATAAATTCATGAAAAAAGTCATGACCCCTTAAATAAAGACACTGATTCAAAATATTTTGCAAAAAGTGTTTAGAAATGGGTTTTCCGTCCAGCTGTGTTTCTTAATGTAAGAGGGAGCAGTGTGAAAATTTTAAACATTAATTATCGTAATTGAAATTGCCATCTAATCGCTGCTTATACATTGAGAATTCGTGACAGCCCCACTACAACGGAGAATTAGATTCACCTAATCATACAACATCGATCGAATGATGTAACAAGCTGCAGCTTGCTCCATGCCAACACACCTTATCTGCATGTTCAAAATGAAGAACAGACGCAGTGATGTCTTTATCGCTGACTTGAGTCGTTCCCTGTAGGCTGCAATCAGTGATCTCACCTCCATTTGGCAATTTCAGAAGATTCCTCATGGTTGCTATTAACTACAGTGTTTCACAACTTTTCCAAGCTCTACTTATTTACATCATGGCGTGCCTAGAGTGCTCTGAATTGAAGAAGTGAGCTGTATTACTGGGTCATTTCAATATTTGCTTCTTCTAAATATTTGAAAGGATGTTTTGGGGAACTTTGAATGGTGTTGAAAGGAAGTTTGGGAGATGTTACACCAAGAATGAGCCCATGTGCAACACTACACTGTTTTTTTCTACACAGAGCTGAGGATAGGGACTTCGATACGGCTCACTTCTTCATTAACACGGCATTCTGTTCCTCGTTATAGCATCTTCCTGAGCTTTCAACTCAATATTTGAAAGTTGTAGAGTTGAAATATAGCATTAGAAGACGTACATAGTTCACTGCACTATTCCTGTTTCCTACAGTGTATGTCCAAAAGTTTGAGGACTTCTGCTCATCCAATATTTCTTCTGATATCAGGGGTAGTCATAAAGAGTTTGTGCCCCCTTTGCTGCAGTAACAGCCTCTACTCTCTACTCCGGGAAGGTTTTACACTAGATATTGAACCATTGTTGGGAGGATCTGATTGCATTCTGCCACAAGAGCATGTTTCTGGTACTGATTGGATGATTATGCTGCGTTCAGGTGCTCATCTGAAGGTTGTACATATGGGCTAACTTCACTTTTTGGGTGTTTGTTGTTCAGAGAATGCGTATCCCACTTTAAAAGCGCATAGATTACAAAGAAGCACATCAGCTTCACTAAAGGAAATTGTGAAAGATTATGTTGTATGTAAATAAATTCATGCATGATCTAGAACTTTGAATTTCCTGTTTGTAAATAAGGTCTAGTTAACCATTCATTGAAAATGCTGAATAGTAAAAAATGGTATTTTCCAATATTTTCTGGCACCACATGAACACAATATTAGTTCCGGATCACAAATGCCACTCCAGCTCATCCCAGAGGTAGTTAGTGGAGCTCCATCACTCCAGAGAATGCTCCACAGCCCAGTGTTTCTAGGTACAGGACCTTCTCCAGAGCATCCTATTTTATTTGTTTTATGGTAGATTATAGACGATATGTGTGCACAACAGAACCACTGTACCAGCAGTGGGTGTACTTACGTATCTGATTCACTAAGAGAAATGTCTGGAAACTGTCCAGACTTTCCTTCTACTTCTGCTTGTATACTGCAAATATGTCTGTTGCTTTAACCTTGCTTCTAGAGACTACAACAATATCTTACGTTATCAAAGCTAGTTTCCATTTTTTGTATATTGTGTTTTGCCTCATTGACCATATTCAAAAACTGATGTGACTTAATCAAATAACAATAAAACATGGAAGACGTTAAATTCAGATGTTGCTTCAAAATCACGGGCAGCATTGTTCCCATTTTAAATTACTCTCACTCAAAGCTGTTATTCTTGATCTGAGCTGCTAGCATGAAACCACTAGTTCACAGTCTTGTGTTTTGTAGGGTTTACCTGGGCCTATAGGAAATCCAGGACCCAAAGGAGTTCGGGTGAGTGACTCAAAGAAGTTTATTTTTATAATTGTTGTTAGGCTCTGACTAATACCTTCCTACACATTGAAAAAGTAAAGGTACAGAAAAAGAGCTCTGTAGAGCTATGCCATAGAAAAGCCTTTTTAAAGTTTAAAGAATCTCCACGTAATGTTAAGGTTCTGCTCCAATTGTTGTTTTTTTTTTCATTTTGTATCGAAGCCAGAACCACTTAGGGGCCAAGCAGTGAGTGTAGTTGATGAATGGAGGTTGCTTTGTGATGGTTTTTAATTCTGTGCACTTCTAGATGCTATTTACATTGGGTGAATATATCATAGTAGATAGACCAAAAGAAATCATTCAAATTATGTGAAGTAAAATCTATATATATTAATGTGCACCAATGTTAGGAGCCTTCCTTTCTTATCCTGAAAAGTTACCATTTTTAAGGTACAAGGTTGTTCAGCTGCAATAGGGTGTTGCTTGTCTTACTGATGCTTAGTGTTTGCTGACAGATGTACTGTTTACAATCAACATATTGCAGCTCAGCATACCTTTCAACTCAAAAACTAAGGAGGTATGTAGTAAGACAGCTGTTAGGACATCAACTGTTCTTCTGTTGCTTGTGTTGAAACTAAACGTCTAAGGTTAGATTATTGCTACTACTGTATGATATGTTGTGACTGAGTTCACATCTCCACCCACTCTGAAATCTTTACATAATTCCTTCCATTACTGCATTATTTAAACCTGATGCTACAATGAGACTATTGTGATCTTGTAAAGAAGAACAAAACCATAAACACCATGAAACTGCTGTTTCTGGTCATTTCCTCTAATAATGAAAGACCGTTTCATACAGTACAAACAACAAGTTTTCTGTTTGAGTTCTCCATGAAAATTATTTTGTACAAACACTGCTTTAAAAGAGAGTTTCCCTCACCATTTGTTGCTGGTAGGTCGCTGAGATGGAATCATCGTTTATCAATTGCACTTTATATTCACTATACCCTAATTTCTGCTTGTTCTACTGCAAACTGCCATTACGCCTATAATCTGAATCATTCTCAATCTCAGCTACATTTTTGTACATTAAATGCAATAAGGGATGACCTGAATTTGATCACAAGTTTCTGTCATCCTATTTTGTCGAATAAACACACTTTCATTTTTACACATCAGAACAAAACATGAACCTGTCTTGTCTTTTCAGAATGTAAATCGAATGTGAATGCAGTTTTTTTTTTTGCATAACTGACTGTTTAAATAATAAATATATACATATATAATGACAGCTATAAATATATAATGACCACTGGAGGCCTGGGGTTAGGGAGTTGCCCCTGTGATCAGAAGGTCATGGGTTCGAATCTCAGGACTGTCACTGGCACCACTGAGGTTCCCTTGAGGAAGGGACCGTCCCCACACACTGCTCGACGGGCACTGCGTCGCTGGCTGCCCACTGCTTCGCTTAGTGAATAGATTAAATGCAGAGGAAGAATTTCACACTGTTCACACTTGTGTGCTCTGCTGTGTTCACGTGTGACTATAAGGGGCCCCTTTACTTCACTTTACGTAATTAAAAGTGAATGGTATGGCAAACTGGAGGTAATAACTCTCAGTCTTGTTGTTGTTGTTGTTACTGTTGTTGTTGTTCTCTAACATTTTCATAACCATCGTTCCTGTGTGTTTAGTCCAGTGCCATCAGCTTTAGCCCCCCCAGCTGGACGCCTCAGTGATCCCTGGTGTGAGGGTATGTGCCCTTGGACTACATCGTGGAAGCCAGCACCATGCAGTCCATGGGCATATACACTTGCCTCAAGGCCTTGCTCTTCATGGAGACTTCCCTCATCCACTGAGGCTATCTGCTGGACCTCCTTAGACTTCAACTGGAGCTTTAGCTTTAGCACAGTTCAGAGTGCTACTGTCACACAATGTAAACTTTCTATTTCTCTCTCTCTCTCTCTCTCTCTCTCTCTCTCTCTCTCTCTCTCTCCCTGTCTTGCTTGCTCGTTCCCTCCTCTTGTAGGGCTTCATTGGAATTCCTGGCCTCTTTGGTCTCCCAGGACCTGATGGAGAAAGAGTGAGTCTAGCCATTGATCTTGACCTTTTAGACAAGCACATGACTCTATAAGTGTTGTAACATAGCTCTTAAAAATGTTCCACTGCCATTTTTCTCCAGGGACTCAATGAAACTCTGAGTCCCTGAGTCATCGAGGCTCAAGTACATGCTGAGACCTTTTTTTTCACCAACATAACGTAACAAGAAACATGAGCTTCCAAATTCTGTGGAAGGTTTTAGTGCAGCCCCCTGGAGAGAGAGTGGCAAGTACCACTGGAGAAAATCTCCATCCTGTGGTCTGCAGATATCCCACAGATGGTATTCGGACCATATGGTGTGGCACAACAATACTGATTTTTAGTTTAGGTGAAATTAATACATTTTAAACACTTTGTTTTTTGCTGGGTATATCATTTACTGTGAATGTCATGTCTTTTTGGGGAAAAAAACAAGGTTTGTAAGACATAGTGAACCAGCTGCTGTTGAAGCACATTACTTTTGTTAATGTAAAACCAAAATATAGCCTGAAAGCGTGATGTTTTTGTTAAATTGATTATTGAACTAGATTGGACAGCGTTAAGCATGAGCCACTTCATCACGGCTGTCCAGAGCGCTCGTGCTCAAGGCGAAGTCTGGTGAATAGGGGCACACTCCACTAAAACCACACAGATCTCGCAGGCAGCGTGGACTGTCGCTGCTCTATCAATATTTGCACAGGGTCTTTGAGCTGGTGGAATTCCAGCTAGTCCTACTGTGTGGGAATCGTATTATAAGCTGCTCAGGAGCTGGAAGAAGGCCTTCTGTGGATTAGCCAGATCGAGTCGCTCGTTTTCAGGCTCCAGAGGGAGCGAGTTTTGTTGTTCTCTGATAGAGTCTCTTTTGTATAAGAGACAAGACTGGAAAAAGCACTTTTCAACACCGTCACAGTACATTACATTGCCATGATTGCTTATTAATTGACTCTCTTGGCTCTCTTTCCCTCTCTGTCTCTTCTTTGTTCCTCGCTTTTCTTTCCTGTTTCTTTTTTCTGCGCAGGGTATTCCTGGTGTTCCTGGGAAGAAGGGCAAGATGGGTAGGCCGGTAAAGTTTTCTCTCACCATCCTCTCTCTGTACAATCCTCTGTGAATGGCATGTGAATGGATGTGTAACCTAGAGCCCGACCGAACATTTTGTGAGCAATACTGATTTTAAGGGTGTAAAAAATGTGCTAGTGATCAAACTATGTGTAGACTTTTTTTTTTTAATGAATGGCACTTTTCAATTTTCATAGTTCTTAAGGACAAATAAAGAGCAGCAACTCACAAAATTGTTAATAATATTCATTTTGAAACTCCCCAGCATGTAGTTAGATTTCTTTTAATGAGGCCCTCAGTGTTTTCCCCCTTATTTTTCTTTTCAGTTCTCCGCTTTTTTGCTAGATGTTTGAGGAATTGTTGGAAGCGTTTGTATGCTTAGTCCTATTAGCATGTTTTCTTCAAATTCAGCCTGTACAGCTGGGATAAAATGGAGCATCACTTTGACTGTCTTTATAAAGATCGTCATATAAGAAAGAAACCATAGAATCCTCTAAAGTGGACTTCCACGTCATGGGTCTGGAATTTTGCAGATACCGTTCAAGTCATTCAAACCTCTTCTTATCAACCTCACAATATTTGGTCAAGTCCTAGTGCGTACTGCTGCAGCGCCTTGTTTAATGTTAGCGCTACAAATCACAGCAGCATAGAGCTCTGAGAGTGATTTCTGCTTTGGGATTTTATGGGCCCTCTTTCAAAGAACATTCTGGAGTGTTTTCTCTGCTTGAAATGCCTACCCTGTGTTTAACTATAGCCCGCATGTCTCCACAAGGCATCACTGTAAATCAATCATCGTGCTACTGTGCTGCTGACACAATTGAGACTCATTGAGCTCAGGCCAAGTCGCGTGTGTTTGCTGTGCTGTTCTACAGCAGCCTCTCTGTGTCAATGGTCGAAGTTCGTGTTTCTTAAGAGTCTTAGCTGTTAGACTCAAAGCCTGCAACTACGCTAATCTGTCTGTCCACAGCAGAAAACTAATCTGACCTCTGTGAGAACCTGATGAACTGTCTGCGCACACTTTCGCTCACATAAAGAACACCAGGCTCAGGAGTGCTGTTGTGCTTTCTGTATGTGACCGTTTCACAGAAAATGTTCAAAGATTTAGTATACTGTGCAAACCTGCAAGAAACCAAAAGTAATAGTAGGAAAGAAAGGCAGGAAGAAGGACGGAAGGATGGAAGAAATAAAAAAAAAGAACGCAACAGAAAAAGGAAGGGATGCTCAAAGACAGGAGTAAAAAAAAGAAGCGAAGGAAGTGCTGGAAGTAAAACAAAATCCGTTTCCTCTGGGAACATTTCAGTTTTCTGATTCTGATTCTAAAATAAGTGCATAAAGAACACTGAGGAAGAAAAGAAAAGGAGGAAATGAAAGAGAGGGGGAAAGAAGAAAGAAGTAAGTAAGAAAGGAGAAAGAAAGGAGTATGAAAGGAAGGAAGGACATGGGGAAAAGGACAGAAAGGAAGAAAGAAGGAATGAAATAGAGAAAATGAGAGGAAGAAGGAAACATAACAGATGTAGAACAACAAAGAAAGATGGAAATAAGGAAAGGAAGGGTGAAAAGAGAAACAAAAAGAAGGGAAAGAAAGCAAGAAAGAAGAAGTGAAGGACTTGAAAAGCAGGGGCGGATAGAAAAAGAAACAAGGAAAGACAGACAGAAAGAAAGAAGGAATGAGAGATTGAGAGTGAAGTCGTGTCTAATCTGACTCATAGCTTCGTCCTGAGTCATGCGTGGTGTTACATCCTCCTTTTTCTTTATCGTCCTCCTGGGTTGACTTGGCAGTAATGAAGTCGGTCTCCTATCTGCTCGGCTCTGCGTTTGGCCGGGGACGGGAGGATGAACAGAACTTCCTCCGCTGTGTATCATCGCTCCGTCCAGGCTTTGGGCCGTGACTACTGTACTGAGAGACGGCATGTCTTACTTCAAATGAGTGGAAGAAACTTTCTTTTTTATGGATCTGTGTCCTTTATGATCACACAGATTATGTCCCAGTTCGGCTAAAAGCAGTGTTGCCTGTAGCATATAAACAGTTCTTCCAGGTTTACGATGCCTTCTGATATATTACCACCACTGTGCAGCACGCCTGCAATATTTCTGTTGCCATGGGAAGCTATTTGAGTTGCGTCCATAGAGACAGAAACTGTTCCACATGGATTGCAGTGTTGAGTTTGGCTCCTGGAGCCACACACTTCCAGCGCACGACAGCGTGCTACGTCATGGCCTCGTGTTCCCTTATATAATGAAATAGTAGATGAAGAAAAAGAAAAAGCCCCGTCAGCAGATCCACGGCGGTCTCCCCCTCACACACACTTACTCACTCTCTCTCTCTCTCTTTCTGTCTCTCTCTCTCTCTCTCTCTCTCTCGAGCACTTGGCTTTTACCAGCACAAGGAAACACTCAGCCATGGAATTTCCTGTGTGGCTGACAGAAATGAGCATCGCGCTCATTACCGTGACTTTATGTGAGCCTTAGTTTTTCACCAAAAACTCAAAACAAAGTAACTAGTCCTGAATTTAGTTATTAATTAAAAGTGCCTTCAATACGCTGCCATGAAGCAGTCATTACTATTTGACAACTACAATTTATAGTGGCGCATGAAAGTTTGTGGAAAAAAACGCATTTCGGGCTCAGATTCCCTCACCTCTCACCAAGGGTAGTACTTTGTGTACTTGCACTGCCGTTTTAGTGGCTGGGAACATGAATCCCACTGCTGAAAAACTGAACAGTGTTTCTTCTTTGCTGTGGCACCTTGGAAACAGCACGAGTTCTGCTGAAGACATTTCAGATATTACATTTCACTACAGCAGTTTTCAAATGCAAGGACTGTTTGCCTTATAGTGCAGTCAAGGACTGCGACTGTGTGTTATTTAGAGATGCTGACAACTTTACAAGGCTCACAACCTGCTAACAACATCTTAAAACACGTCCATTAGGCGGCCTTCTCTGCTGCTTAGTAGTTTGGCCTAAAGGAGAAAAGTAATGTTTGGCCTAGTCATTGACTTTTAGTGCTACTCCTGTCCCTGTGTAGCGCTCGTGTTGTGCTAATATATAGGATATATGGTGCTTTGTGACGATTCCCTTCTTATTGAGATTCGAAAGTTTTAGATCCCTTTAAGGCTAGCTTTACAGGGTGAAACCTACATGTCATGCGTGTAATATGATTTATGTGTAATTTTACAGTTACTCAAAGCAGGTCAAGAATAGAAGGTTGTATGCAACACATTACATGCTAGCAAGACCAGTAGCTGGTATTTTCCACACAGTGTATCTTTCTGGCTATACGTCATCTGCAATGTCATTTTTATTCCAAGAGAGGGGAAACGTAATAACCTAGCAATGTAGATCACAATACAGGAGGCTAACAAGGTAGAACAAATACTGGCACAAGCTGTTGTGTTGATATTTTCAGACTAGTTAACTGGTCAACTGGTTAAGTAACATTATTCCACGAGACCACCCTGTGTTTTGTTTTACTTAATTAATGATATATTGATTAAAATCAGTCTCTCTCTTCTGTATTTAGGGCTTTCCTGGGGATTTTGGTGAGAGAGGACCACCGGGGCCTGACGGAAACCCAGTAAGTAACACTTCAGCCATGTGACCTGTAGCCATATTGAGTTTCAGCCTCCAGGAAAAGTCTGAAATGCTCTTTCTGTGCGACATTTAAAATTAAACTACTTTTATTACAGAGGGGTTTAGGTGTGTGGCAAAGGTTATCATTAACATTAGAAGTTGAGGTAAGAGTCCGATTTAAAAATAATACATTTCAACTCTTTAAACTACAGGGACAGCTACACATGCGATTCCTCAGTCCAAACGTAGATATGTTAAGCCCTAACATTTAACTATAAAATTCAGATTAAGAACTTAGTTGAAAGGACACTCCTGCGTTTTATATCTGTTTTCTATCTGCTGCATTTATACTGTTAAGCACTGGCCTGTTGGCTTCTACTGTAAGTGTGTGCTTAGATTAAACTGTTCTTTTCCAAATACAGGGAAGTGCATTGCAATTGTTGCCTATGTTAAGCAACTGTACAGTACAAATGCAACAAGTAAATAGTACCAGAACCTTTCTTTAAGGCTCCATTTCAAGACGTCAAGTAAATCTAATTCCAAACAATAGCTTCTTAGGGTTTACTTGATGTATCCTTAGCTCAGAAAACCAGCTTTGTCTTCCAGAACTCTTTTTGTCCATGTTAATCAACTGTTCAGTATAAATGCAATATGCAAAAAGTACTGGAGATTTTCTCACTTTTCAAGATAGTAAACCCATTTCTAAATAATACATTTTTTTGGGCTGTACCAGATATATTTGATGCCCAGAAAACCAGTCTTGTCTTCTAGAACTCTGCTTGCCCTCTTCCTGCCCTCTTCCTGCTCGTCCCACACCACTTACTATACAAGCTGCTTTGGCCACAAGAACCACCAATGGCTAATAAATACCGCCACTAACTGACACCGCAGTCACACACACTCCAGCCAGCGGGTCGCCCAGCAACCACAGTGTCTGCCACTGTAGACCTGGAGACGCTTGTAATGAGGAAGTCAGCTGTCACTGCTGGAGCGCGCCACAGAAAGCTGGGTTTGCCATCAGACGAATTTCTACACTTCTAATGGATTTCCCGTATTCTGTTTTTACACCCAGCATGTCGGTTCCATGTTTCAGTCCTTGTTTTTGACAGCTCATGTTACGCTTTTGAGAAATTATTTTAATCTTTTCTCAGTCAAGAATTTATCAGTTTCTTTTGATATTAGGAATTTCACAATTAAAGGTCCTGACCCTTTAACAAAAGCAGATATTAAATGTGCTACATTCTGAAAATTGGCTAAACATTAAGGTTTCAGACACAAATGACATAATATCTGTTTTTTTCACACTTTTCTCATGCATCAAAACCCTTAAAACTGTAGTTGTTATCATTTTTCAGTATGCTGTTTAAATGTAATTAGTTCACTATAAAGTGAAATTAAATTCAGTTGTCTTCTGTATTGGCAGCTTAAGGTCTATATGTTTAACTTTTTTCTGTTTGTTTCAGTGGAACAAATGGCAATAAGAACACTTTGCTGAAGGCCACATGACACAACCATAAACCTTTTGTGACAACAGACATACACGTACATAAGCATTTATAATGGCTTATTCCAAAAGGCATAAGTAGTCATAACATGTGGTGAAGCTACATCAAAGCTAACTAAAGAAACTATGAGGCTTGTTGGAGTTATCATGACAGGTTTACGTAAGGGTGATTAAGCTTTATGAATAATGGCCTAAAGTGCAGTGTTACCATGTGCAAAAATAACTTCCACATAGTAACACTAATCAAATTCAAATTGATTGAATTTTTTGGATCTTCACTTTGAAACAAGATGCATTTCCTTGAGAAAAAAATCATCTCACAGTGTGTGGAGATGGTACCTTGCTCAAGGGTACCTCAGTGGTGACACTACCATGTTGGGATTCGAACCCCCTAACGCCCTAACCACTAGGCCATCCAGATGCCTGAGCTTTAGTGTCTTGAGGCCTGTTTGAGAGTCTGCTCTGTGTTTTGCTCCGCATTCATGTTTCTCTGTTTTGTCCTTTTCCAGCCACCTTAGCTGTGGCATCACAGACACTCTCTCCGATACATATCTTCAAGGCGACTCGACTGTCTGCTCTTTGCATGCATTACAGAGCCGACTCAACCAAAAAATCGTTCTTTTTTTGTAACCTGTCAATACTCAGCCCCGATCAACCAGTCAAATATCTGAATACACACACAGTGCACGAAATATTATTGGATGTTTTGTTGTTATGTCAATACTTCAAAATCTGTAGGAGGAGAAGAGGTGTAAAAAGAAAGATAATAAAAAATAAATAAAACTCCACACAATCACAATAATTCATTTCTCAGTTTGTTTCAATGAGCCACACTGTGCATACTGATACCAGTACTGCCAGCTCAGGGCAGTTTTACCTGGGTTTCAGTACTCAGCCGTGTGTCTGGCAGAGTTACAGTAATATCCTGACTGGCTGACCCTCTGAGCCTCTCTTCCACCCTGTAACCTTAACCGTTCCCACAGGACAAGAAGTTCCTCTTTTCCTCTTTTCCTCTCAATCTTGTTCCTTCATTCATAACTCACTCCTCAAGGAGCTGCCAACCCTGCGACACTATCTGCCCTCTTTCAGCTCACATAAAAAGAAAGGGAAAAAAGAGAGAGTGAGCAAACACACAGGGGATGTTTTTGTGCTGCCGGCAACTGGCGAGAGAGGAAGCGGCCATGGCAGCGAGCAGCAAGCCGGGGCCCAGGCACAACAAGCCCCTCTCTGTGCTTCACAGTGGGCCTCTGTCATGGCCCCTCCGGGGGGGGTGAGATGCGAGCCTCAGATTAGCCCGCTATCAGGGGACAGAGACTGAGCCCGTTTTACCTCCAGTATACACCCCCTCACCACCACTTTCTCCTTTTCTCCACCTCTCAACTCTGGCCGGCCTTGGGAACACTGAGTGGTCTCTTCAGAAAGCCAGTGGCCTGTGTTTGCAATAGAAGCTAATAGGCTTATTCTGCTCTCTTCTAGGGGGACCTGGGTGCGCCTGGTCCCAGTGGAGTACCCGGGCTTATTGTGAGTATATCTGTGATTGTGGTATTACTGTAAAAAAGGCATCAGCCCATCTGAAGGCAGCTCAGTGTTATTTATTAATATTATATGTAGTAATATGCAATGATAACTCTTCAAAAAACAGTGTCAGAGGGTGATTTGGTGTGAAAAATCTCGTTCAGTTTTTAAAGAACCATCCACTGACGGATTCTTTACAGATGTAAATTGTTTTTAAATGGCATTTCCAAACAACTCTCTTTAGGACCTGTATTTTTACGAAGGTCAGGATACATTCTGTGGCCTAAAGAACAGTTCCTTGGGCTATTTTCAAAGAAAATAGCCAAAAAAAATATTGTATTCCACTACAGGGAAAATAGTTCCTCCAGTCACATGTGTGCATGCGTAGTCAACCAGTACTGTAAATGTTGTGAGGTCATACTTATATGTAGTATGTAGTTGTCGGTTCTCGAACCCATAACATTGACATAACTCATGTCATAAACATGTCATGGCAGTTGTCACAACTGATTGTCTGATCAAATAACATGTTATCATTAACGGTCATGACAGATAATAAAGGTTATGACATCAAAGTATCTGTCATGACAGTTACCAGTAATGGTAGAACAGTCCATGGAAACCATGTTTAAATCTCTGCATACAGTAACTTGTTTAAATGTTTTCTAAAGCCACACTTTGTATGAATGTCTTTGTTGGCAGGGGGACATGGGGCCAGTTGGAATCATTGGCCTTCCAGGGCCGATTGGACTCAAGGTGATTAACTTAATTGCTTTCAGAATTGATGTTAATTACAAATATGCCCTGCAGATCTGCCGAAATGCCGTAAAATGTGTTGTGGATTTACTCATTCTGTCTAAAAATATGATGTATTTACATTCATAATGGGAACAATAAGGTAGTGTCTCCTCTGTACAGTAATACCCAACTTTTAGAATTTCTTTCACTTCACATTAGGCCGAGAAAACACAAACAGCTCCTGCCGAGCTGAAAGTGATCTACCTCCAGGAGAGCACTGTCTAATCACTGAGTTGTTTTTGGACCCCAGACTAACACTGGGCACCTCTCACTCTCAGTCTTCACCTTCAGCATCAGTGTAATCAAGCCGGCATCCAACAGTTTCAGAGCAGGGGGTTAAATATTTCATGCAAAGTCCTGTTTACTTAGGAGCCCACTCTGTTTGCTCCCATAGACCACCATTTGATCACTAAGCAACTCTGTCTCCAAACCAGCAAACAAGCATTCAAAGCATTCAATAAATCAACGGCGCTGAACTGTCTGGATGCAGGAGGTGTTAATGCGTCACTTTTTATGTTTTGCAGGGGGTACTGGGAAATCCGGGAGAGCCAGGACTGAAAGGTGATAAGGTGATTTGAGTACACTTTATTAGCTTATACTTATATTTTATACCACATATTGTACGATTGTAAAAACAGCCTGTACTTCCGAAACTGCAAAAGTTTGGCTAAAAATCAAATGTACATAATTCTCTACTTATCCCAGATGTGGTCGACCAACCAACATATGTTTGGAGACCAAATTTTGCTTCTTTAGTTTAATACTGTAGCTATGAGGCTAACATTGCAAACACCAAAAGACAGTAATCACCCAAATTGTTTGTAGTAAAGTACATCACCAAAGCTTCACTCAGCCAACTCAACGTCTAGCTCTTCATTAAGATCACACAGGCATTATGTGGCTTTACCACCACAGGCAACAGTTTCATACAACACCAGGGATGCTATTCACTAAGCAGTACTAAGGAGTACCTGGATCATATCCTAATTTCTATGGTTAATCACAATATACTCATGTAGTGTAAGCTGGTGTTTCAACAGAAAGGAAATTAGAAGGTTTTGTTATGACAGCAACAATATGATTGTGAACTGGAATTAAGACAGTAATTGTACAGTTGCCTTGAGTGTGAAAAAGGATTATTATTATTATTATTACTACTACTAGTAAGAGTAGTTGTAGTAATAGGATATTCTTCTTTGTCCTTAACAGTGAAATAGAGCTAAACATTAGCTGGTTTAGACATTGGTTGTCACAAAGCTTGATTAAGAAAGCATGGCTATTATGGCCATCTCCTTGAAGCTCTTTGAAAATCAATGCAGGCAACAGCATGGCAACAGTCTGCTTGCTGTTTCCTGTGTCTCTGCTGCGCCATTACTATGCAACGTCCAGCTGGCAGAGGCTCTGTCTCCCCTTAAGACAGAGCGTTTCATAACACTGTGCTGTCAACACTTGAGCATGGCTGTTCCCAGCATTATTTTTGGTGGATTTTGGGACAGATCACAGTTTGGCCCTGAGGATGTATGAAACATAGTTGTGTTTAATTTACCCATTGATTTTAAATAGACCCCAAATTGCCAACCATTAGAGGAGCTGAGAATGACTTCAGACTTGTTGCTTTCTCAGGGCGAAGTTGGTTTGCCGGGAGAGCCGGGAGAGCCTGGTTTCCAAGGTGACAAGGTATTTCGGTTGAAACATTTTGTTTGTGCTCCTATTTTGCTCAACACAGTGTGTATGTGTGTGTGTTTGTCTCTTTGAATGAGCGCATACTGATGATGAGCTGAATTGTCTAGGGTATTCAGGGCTTACCAGGTATGCAAGGCATCCGAGGGAAGCCAGGGCCACAGGTAAGTCGAACCATTCGTCAGCGCCAGACTTTACTCAGCCATTAGGTTCGTTACAGGCCTAGCTGGCCAGGAAAAGCAGACATAAATCCTGCTTTTTTTATCCTCTCAGGGGAAGCCTGGAGATCGCGGCCCAGATGGTTTACCCGGCCCCCCTGGCCCAGAGGTAACTGTACCATTCATTCATTCGTTCTCTGGTCCACACATTTTTTTCAGGGCAAGGATGCCAATCCAAAAAAGCTCTCAACAAGTATTTCACCTGCAATATACATCATTGTGTACCCAAAATATATGCACAGTACATATCAATTAATGTGGTGCCTTAACCACAAACTTTCAAATGAAAACTAGATGCATTTCTGTGAGAAAATGCTAAATGTGATTGCGTGGTTGCTATAAAACCAGTGCTTGGAGACACCAAACACTGGAAACACCATACATTTGGTTCATGGGCATAAAAACTTTGTGTAAAACTTAGCCATGACATCACAGACTCTCTCTCCAACACACATTTTGAAGGCTCTCGTTCCTACACAAATAAATTTTATAAACAATCAGTACTCGGCTCCTGATTGACCAGTCAAAAATCTGAATACACCGGATATTAAGCGTCATTATTGACGTTGGAACCATGCCAATATTTCTAAAACAGTAAGAGGAGAAGAGGTACCAAATTCCAGCTAAAAAGTATAATAAAATGAACATAAGAACAACTGTTGTGTGACTGTATCAGCAACCAACCAAAAATTATACAAGAACTCATATCCACAAGTTTTTAGGCATACACTTGCATAATTGCTGCCACAGCTACCAACATACAGCTTATATTTTTTAACATAGATCACAGAATGACGTGCTCTGCATAGCCTGAGTTCATCTTGTCTAAAGCCAAGCATCAGCTTCAGAGGTTTGAAGCTCCTTAGCTCTGGGCTGTAGAGCTGTGGAGCTAGGATCTCTGGAGTTCAGCTGGAATGAGTTGGAGTAGTATTTGTAATCTAGATCAGCCAACATCAGTCCTATACATGCAGCCTGTTCTCATTGATGCTCTTGTGACTAAATGCAATCAAATCCTCACAGCAACAGCATCTAGCTGTTACTACAGAAAAAGTTGTCAATTAATACTCCCGATCAATACTTTTAATTTCAGAAGAAACATTGGATGAGAGGATATCTACAAACAGTGCATGTGAAATATATGAAATATATGTCAGTATGTGGCTCCCTGAAAACATGTTTATACAGAAGTGAATGAAAGTTCATGAAGATGAAGCCTAACACATTGCTGTGTTTCCACACAGGGCTTTCCTGGTGATATTGGACCACCGGGACAGAACGGCCCAGAAGGCCCAAAGGTCCGTCACTTTCTGTTTGAGCTTTGGGAACATTATGAACTTCCAACTTTTGCGAGGTTCAGTGTCATCATATTACACCAGCTCCAGCTGAAGAGGATTAACACATCTGATATTTTGAGCATTTTCAACAGTAGAAAAGCATATTAGCTGTCAGCTAACTGAAATTTAATTGTGTTCTGTTGAACTGTGGCCCGTTTTTCGTTTTTTTTGTTTTTTTTTTAACTACTCCACACAGAGCTGTCAACACAACCCATTTATTCTTTTGCTGTTACTTTCCACATTTTAAGCGTTTATAGCTGTCAGTACTGTCAGTGGGTGTTAGAAATGTATTAGAGACAGTAAATGGATAATGTGTTCTCCAGGGGAAGCCAGGAGCAACAGGCATACCTGGTCCAAGAGGAGCTCCGGGATTTGAGGTTGCAACTTCCACACATCTTAAATCACTCACACATAACAGATTTGTTCTAGTCTTATTCTGATATTAATGGATTTGCAAACTCATAACCATTTGTGCCAAATATGTGTTATGGTTACCGATTGGACAGAAGGCTTGAGGATAGAGACTTATGGGTGGGTTTAGCATGAATGAAAAATGATTCATTAATGCAGCTTTCAGATAAATGGCTTGATAACTTTCTAGAGTCTTGTGCAAATTAACAAATGTTCATATCCCCCTAAACTGTAAGGCCCTATTAGCCAGTCCAGACTTTCATTCCTCACTCGGTGAGCTACGTATCTTGCATAATAGTTTCATAGTAGCTCCTGAATAATTAAGACAACTTGCTACATAAAAAGCCCATGGGGAATACTCTTGCTTTGTCTAGCATAACCTCTCTCCTCTGTATTCATATAATGTGGTCAGTTACAGTTGGCAATAATTCTGACACATTTCTGTATACTAAAATCTTAACTTGAAACACACTTTTAAAAGGATCCATTGTGATGATGCTGAAAGACATCACTGGGACAGACAGGGAAGTTGTCTGTGGTAATCAATCATGTTCTTCAGATGCATAAGTAGAGACTATGTAAAAAAATGGCGTATCCCTTTAAAATGAACAACTCTTACCAACAACAGTAAGGCCTGTTTCACACATGTTACATCTGTGTGTGCGGTGAGTAACATGGAATGTCTTGCATTTAACAGGTCCAAGCTTTCACTGCTCAGTGCATCTCAGATACAAATTTAAATTGAACATTTAAACAGAAATTTAAACTGTTCATAGTAGTTCTGTTCATAGTAGTTACTGGTTCAGATTTCATGCTTACTGTTACACTGTAATAGTTAGGAAACCCTTCTTCACACACACATAAATATATATATATATATATGAAGTTTTAGGTCATGGATGAGAGAGCAGAATGCTCACAGAAAAAGGAAAGGAAGAAAACAGTCAGCTCCACTCACTTGAATTCATGGTTGCAGCAGATAACTAGCAGTAAAAGATCCCAGCTTCTACAAAATAAATTTTGTTATTGCGGAAATGAATTCATTTTCATATTTATCTGTTTGGGAAAAAATGATATAAGTGCATAAGTTGCTTGCTAACAGTGCAGATACTATGCAAACACAGCCTAGGATGTAAATTGCCAAGACCCGTGGTTTTAGCAATAAGGCCGCTAATTGGCTCCATCGTGTTTTTCCAGGGTGATGAAGGGCCAGTAGGACCAGGCGGGGCCGCGGGACTAGAGGTGAGTGCACTTTAGATACTCTTAGTGGCCCTTTAACACAAACCAGGACCATGAATCCAAAGTGTAGCAGTAGCATGAAATTGCCATTACCATGTGCTCCGGCATGTTTCAGTTTGTGAGGACAAAAACTGTTATGATTAGAGCCTGGTGTTGCATTTCATTGCCGTGTTAGCATACATTTCATTGCATTTACATTTTTAACAAGCATGCGGAAATTTGTGTTTACAATGTTTTACTAATAGATGAACATGAATCATAGTATTGGATTTTAATGACGGTTCCAACACGTATTGATTCCATGTGGGTGCTTGAAAGCACCTGTATGGTGTGAGATGAAAACACATGGGGACCGCAGGAAAGGCCAGAAAGGAAAGCTATAAACAGCACTTTGTTTGATAGTTGTTTGCTGTTGTTGTGCAGATCTGTTTTGTATGGTCCGAATTAAGCCCAGTCATTGTGCATGCTCTCATGTTCTCACAGCATGGAGTAAAAATTCAGCTCTTTGTATAAAAGGCACTTTTGTGCTTGGAGCATTATCATTATGGGTATGGAACATATGATTGGCTAAGTAAATCACTAGTGTGATAATGAGCCCTCTTTCTATAAAAAATCCCTAAATTAGGACATGCTTAAGATATTTTCAGGCTCAGTTCAGGTTGAAGTAACCAATATGTCTTTGTTGGTCATGGATTCATCTTAAATATTAAAAAGCTGTTGATTCTATTATTACCTTGAAAGTGGTTCTTTAGCAAGGAGATGTGTTTTAAGATGTGTGTTTTTTGTCTTACAGTCTTTCGTTTACAATGTAAGCAAGACTTAAAATGATGTCATTGACGGGTCCTTTTCTCATTTGTTTTTCCATTACTTCAGTAGTGTCCAGTCAGACAGCAGATAAAGAGGCCCCAGTGTCCTATTAGTGCACAAAAATAGCATAATGTCAAGACACATGGCAAGATTCGGAAGGCTTTAACCCCAAACTGGATTCAGCTTTGCTCATTTAAACTGCTTCTGCTTAGTTTTTTTCCATTTTACTCTTCTAAAAGCTGTGTCTTTATTTTGGACCTGCCCCAGACTCAGTCCAGACCCCATACAGACTCCGACCATTTTCACGGCCTCCGCACGGCAGTAAGACCTCATGAGGATGGCTAGTAATGATTCATTGAAGTAAACACTTTGATAATAAGATCTCTGTGTCCAATCCCCAAAACTGACCAGAGCTTGGAGGTGGACCAAAGACCTGGACAGTACGGCTAATTTAGCTGATGAGGAAGGAAAATTCAATGTTAGACATTAGCGGTCAAGGCAGAATTCATCCGCGCTCCAACACAAGCACAGCTGACTCCCGTCCAGCAAGGACCACAAGGCGGCTTAACGGCATAATGCTATGGCTCTGTTTCTGTGCGGTTATTTCATTAAACCCCTTCTCCTGAGGGAGCCGATATGGCCGTGGATGGTGGAGACTGGTGCTAGCAAGCAGCTAATGAGATGCCATAGAGCCCCACAGGGCTTAGAGAGGTGAGGGTCCAGTACTATGGGTCATTTCTGCTTTCTGTTCAGGGCAGGCCTGGGAGGAAGGGATTTTCTGGAAAACCAGGAGCGGATGGGCCCAAGGTGAGGTCAAGCAGCAGAAAAGTTACCTGAACATTAAATAGTGCTTTTACAGCAGCTGTTGGTAGGTTGCTTTACAGCTTTACAGAAAGTTGGCAAAAATTTCCTTCCAAACAGTAGCACTTGACTTGTAGAATTTGATCAAAAAATCAAATGATATTTCTTTTGTTTGTATACAGCGGCTCACACTGTTAGTATAGAGAGGGCGTGTATTATTTTTGTTGTGTGTATTCAAGGTAGGATGTCAACAAGTAATTTAAAAGGGAAAAAAGTGTATACTCAATGTCACTGAAATATATTTTGTTGGTTGCTTGCTGCTAGGGGCCTGCGACAGAGGCGGCATTTTGAGATAGATATGCTTTGCAGCCTAGTTTCAATTAGGTACAGCAGCCGTAGTCCGTCTCAGTAATACAGCATTGTAGACTGGAAACTCAATAGCAAATAAGATAAGATAAACCTTTAGTAGTTGTTATGGCAAAAAGTGGACAGTACAAAAGTAAAAAAATAAGAGCAGCAAAAAAAACAATAGAGTAAAACTATACAACACAACCGTATAGAGTACTAAACAAATAAGCGTGTATATATATGTACAGTAAACCCACACTTTAACGTGGATCAGCAGTCGTGGTTTCAGTCCATCGCAGGTTTTTTCTTGGAACCAGACTAATAATTGTTCACTTAAATCCCGGCACTAACGTGGAAACGGCAGGTATCCTCCGTATTTTCTTTACTTTTGTTACGTCCAGTCCTCGTCCGGCGGGCCTTGTCCTCGTGCTGAGTTGCTAAGCACTGTGCCCAAACATAAACCCTGAATGAGGACAAGGGGGTGTGGCGGACCAGGCCTGGACATCACATCATAATCATAATGTATTAAGCTAAGTTTAAAATGAAATTTAAGTGTTTTTAGAGCATATTCGGGGGCATATTTTTATTCACTATACACGGGTGCTCTTGGAATGTATATATAATCTAAATTGAAATTAGATTAAAAGAGGTTTTTACCAGAAAAGCTGTAATGTTTTTTCCAAGCTCACAACAGTTGCTAAGAACAAATGTGGTATTTTATGAATAAGTGTAAAATGTTATGAAATGCTAACTTGGCCTTCTGCTGTAGGGTGAGCCTGGGATAACTGGAAAAGTTGGAGTGCAGGGTGAAAGGGTAAAAGATCTTTTGCACACATTTGCCTGTTGAAATTAATTTCATGATATATTTATGCTATACAGATGTATGATATATTTATGCTGCACAGGGACTCATTGGGTTCATTGGGCCTGTTGGGGAGCCTGGATTTGCAGGGGAGAAGGTCAGTAGGTCATTAGCTCTAATCTACCAACTGGCTAATTTGATCTCTAATCTTGACCCATATTTTATTCTTGTGAATTTTAGGCTTTTTGTGCTACTTGAATGCAGTTTGTCTTGCAGGATTGTTTACATTGTCTTGTGCTGTCACCATATTTGCATTGTGTTCCGTTGTGGTGTTTTAAGGGATTGCTTTTGTTTTTGCTGTCAGGGAGACCGTGGAGAGATGGGTCTACCAGGGCCACCAGGAGAAAAGGGAGCGATGGTAAGGAGTAAGTCTGGATCCCGTCTCTGCTCTCAGGGGTATCTTTTTTACCCACAAAAAAACCCGCTCAGGTATTGTAGTGCATCAATATCACAGCAAACTAAAAAGAGGAAATGTCTGTAAAAGCTGTTGTGGGTTTACTGTGGGAAAATGCTGGGTCAGCCACTTTTCCCCTTTACAAGACCACCAAGTCATTTCCTTCTATGACATAAGGAAATCATAGCCATTCCCTACATGCTGCGAGGAAAAGTGGTTGGGATCAAAGTCAAAGTCCAAACCAAGAACAACAGTGAAGGCTCTCCAATGGCAAACCCAGGGGCAAAATTTGAAGCGCTCCAAGAAAGTTTGACATCACTTACATGTAATGTTTTAAGGTTCATTGCTTAATGTTTGGTGCCCATAGCAGTCAAACACTGGCAAGAATTTGCCTCTTCTGACACCATACTGCCAGTTCTGACGACATTGAAACATTTACTATTGGATGGTCTTTTTCTTGTGTGCTTAACAGTGAATTGGAAGTGAAAAAATATTTGACAAATATCAAATTGTGATATCTACACGACTAGATCAGAGCATCTCTAAACAGCAGGTCTTGTAGGTTGTTCCCAGTATGTTATGGTTAGTACCTACCAAAATGGTCAGCCAGAGGGAAGAAAGGACAACCAGTGAACTGGTGACAGAGTCATGGGTGCCAAAGGCTCAATTACGTACTTGAGGAGTGAAGGCTGGTCCCAAAGAAGAGTTACCGTGGCAAAAGAAATGCGAAACTGTGGTTGAAAAAATGAATACTGGCCATGATCAAAGATAACAGAACACACACTGCATCGCAGCTTACTGTATATAGGGCTGTGTGGCCTCAGACCAGTCGGAGTACCCATGCTGACCCCTGTCCACAGCTGAAAGAGCCTACAAGGGGCATGTGAGCATCAGAACTGCACCATGGAGCAATGGAAGAAGTTCAGCCTGCTACCTTCTTTAACGTCATGTGGCTGGCCTGGTGGATGTGCGTTGCATACCTGTGGAAGACATGGTACCAGGATGCACTATGGGAGGAAGGCAAGCCAGCAGAGGCAATGTGATGCTCTGGGGAATGTACTACTGAGGAGCTTTGGGTCCTAACATTCATGTGGATGTTACTTTTACACATCCCACCTATCTTCACAGTCTTGCAGACCAAGTACACCCCTTCACAGCAACGGTATTATGGTGGTCTCTTTCAGCAGGATGAGTTACTCTGCCACACGGCACACAGAAATGGGTTAGGAGCATGACAAAGAGCTGGCCTTCTAGTTTGATCCATTGAGCCCCCATGTTGTCACTTAAAGGACTTTGATCTGCTGCTAGCAATTTGGTGCTAGATACCATTGGATTCCATGCTTTGGTGGGTCAGAGCAGTTTTGGTGAGCGACACCATGAGGGGACCTACAGAATAGTATGATGTATTACTTTGAAAGCTGTACTGATGTGTTGCTATTTGTTTTTTTAATGCAAATGTCAGCTTAATGCATTAGTGTCATAAACTGTTGTCAGAATTATTAAACTGTTTATTTAGGCTAAATTCACTACTACGCTTTTTTCTTTTAAAAATCATTGTGTTGTTATTAATTAAGGAGTCAGAAGGGAAATACTTAATATTTCAATTTTGTTCTTATGAATATTGTTGTTAGGGACACCCAGGAACACCGGGTGAGAGAGGAGCATCTGGACCTCAAGGAAGTCCTGTAAGTTCTTCAGATTTTAATAAATGGCTCCAACCCATGAATAAAATATCATTCAAGTAGTAGCTTCCATGCTCCTTACAGAACAGTAACACAAATATTGAAATATTATGTATGAATGTATTGTATTTATTTGCATGTTCGTTTCTTAATTGTTAATCCTGGAAAATGATACATCGCAGGTTGCATTTTATCAAACCGGCAGTATGGTCTGTGCCTAGACCTTATATGAATTTGTGTATATTAAATAAGGTCTGTCCAATTTGTTAGACATATTCTTATTTTAAGGACCTAAAATGAATAAAATTTATAAAAAATGTATTAAATTAAGTAAATCGTTGTTTTTACTCATCTAAAAATCATCCAATGTTGGCCAACCAATTTACTTCTCAGTCTCTTATTTTTATGCTGATTTAACATCCTTGGCTTTTAAATGAACAAGACACAAAAAACCACCTCGCAGCATGCATTACAAGCATCAGCATTTTAGTTATATGTACACTGCATATGCAGATTTTATGTGTCTGCACATGCAGGTTTTAGCATAATGTGTCATTTTTTTTAAGCATCAACTATTTTTGTTACACCAGGCCATTCAAATATACAAGCAAAGCTTGTTGCATGGCTCTGATTAGCTTTATAATATCTGACAGATAAGCCCTCAGGTATCTCCTCTGTGTCCTGCAATGTGTACCAAAGCCAAAAAGGTCTCCATAATTGTCAAGTCTGTCTTATTTAAAATAACAATCAAAGGCACATTCTGTCTCTGGACAGCTCTTTTTACTCCGTTTTGTGGTCAAAGACTGCAGTAAAGGACCTGGCACTTGGCCTGCTGCACATACCTCAGCTCATACTGACAGCAGCTGACCGCTCTAAACAGTAGTGAAATTGCTGGGCTTTTCAAATCAAAATGCCAGACACCTCTGTCGAAGCCCCTCCGCCCCTCCGCCCCTCCAGTCTTTTACACTTACTCTCCTGCTCAAGCCATCCAAAAGGTTGACTTCACGCTAGCCCTGACAGGAAATGCCTTTTAGAGGCGCTTCGGGGGAGCCTCGATGGAGGGCAGCGAGTGCAGTGCGGCCGAGCATAAACATAAACACAGGCCTTTGAAGGACAGGGCTTTCGCTCTGTAGCTGTAATCAGGTCAAGCAATGTTTGTGACTGTGCCAGAGGGACTCTTGGCTGGGCCAAGATGTTCTTAAGACAGGGCCCCTCTGCTGCCTGCCTCACCATGCCATTCTTCTTCTCTCTTCTTGCTTCTCCAGGGGCCTCCTGGTTTTAGAGGACTCAGTGGCATCAGAGGACCAAAAGGAAGAAGGGTAAGAACTAAAGATGAATTTACCTTTCCCAATAGCAATAAATACCATAAATATCTGCTGATAGCGATTCACTGTTAAAGCTCAAAGTGGTGTCCCTGTGTACACAACTGTCTTAAGCATTGGCCATACCCTCAACCGGCATTCATGCAGTTGGGCTTCACATATATTGGACTAAGAACATGCACATCTTCACTTTCCCAGCTTGGCGACATCAACCATCTAGTAAATGGGAAGTGGACTGCAACTGAGTAAAAATCCACTCCCAAAATGGGTCCTCAATTCAACTGAACCCACCCAATGCAATTAACAGGTTCTATGCCATCTCTCCACAGCACCCTTTTTGGCACATTTATTTTTTAAAGTGTATTTAAAGTATATTCAACCAATATTAAGCTTTAATGTGAGCTATTTTTGGTTGAAGCGTTTTGCTTAATGCAGCCAATCTACAGGTGCCATGCCCAGCCAACATCTTTCGTTTTACTCAGCAAGAAGAAAGTCCAACATGACTTCCTCAAAATGCCAGCTTTCATTTTTCTTTTTTTCACTTTTTGGATAAGATAGATAATCAGTTATCAAGTCCATCATTTTTTGCTGTTATCAGTCCAACCATACTTGAGATAAGTACAATACCTAAGGGTATACAATGGTACTAAGGGGGTATACAATGGTATATTCTTTTTTGGTTAAATATTTTCTAACCAAACAAAACACTGCTAATGTTAATGTTGAATGTCACAGTGTGTAAATAAGAGCTGCGGTTCTCTATCTGAGTTCTTCTGTTATCGTTTAATTTAATTTTTGTTTTTGGGCTAGTAGCTGAAGCCCTATGAGTGTTATCTAGTTGTTTACCATTGAGTAAGCCCTTTGGATGTTTGCAATTTGATAGGAGCATGTTCATTTCTGTACCCCTAGGCTAGTGTCAACATCTCCATTCCTTGCCTCGTGAATTAAAAACTGTACAATACAATAATGTAATCATCTCTTTTTCAGAGAAGAATCATTTGAAGTTCTGTAACTGCTTCAAAAATGTTTAATTTATCACCAGCAGTGATAACTACAGTGCAATAATCACATGCAAGAAATCCACACACTGAAGCTTCATCGGATTGATTGTGTGAAGCTCTTCTTTGCCATTAGGGATGCAGCCAAGCTTATTGCAGACCCATTTATAGACAGCTGAAAGAAATGGCCTCCAGATGCAGTGTAAACACAGATTCTTTAGCAGTGAAACAACGCAGTTGCATTGAACGAGGCAATACCACCAGCAAGGATCTGCAGATAATCAGTAGGAGCAACAGCAGTTGAGGGCAGAGAGAGGGCAGTCTGACAGAGTCCTTATGGAGATGATGTTATCTGATGGTGAAAAAGTGAAGGTCTACTGCAGCAGCTATATATCTCTCATGTGTAAGCTATTTTGATGTGGGGCTTACTGGTAGTGTCAGAAGTGTGTGAACTTCCATGAAAGGAACGCTATCTTCAGCTAGGTTTAGACAGGGCTATGGTGTAAAGTATTGATTGCTAGGAATGAATTAACAGTCGCATAATTTATTACTGCTGTTCAAACAAAACCTTGTATCACCTGCGTTTACGGAATTTCTTAAACTTGTTCAATTCTAATGCCAGAGTAGTTTGATACATTCAAGTCCATGTTGGCCACAGTTAAACGTATCAGCATGTGGAATTGAGAATAGAAGATTTTGGCTCGTCTAATTGCTGAATGCGCTGTAATAGTTCTTGAGTGTGTGCACAGTTTCAGAAAACTTAGATAGCAACACTCTTAATATTGATGGATCTAATCAAGGGAACAATGAAAGGTAACTGAAGTGTGAGGATTCATTTACGGTTTAGTAATAAATTCTCTTGAACAGAGATGAATAGATTAAAAAACAGAATGACCCCTTTTTCTGTTGACAATAAAAGATTAACTTTTATTATAAGTTAATCTTACAAGATCGTGTAATTTTGCACTATTCTTTTATGTCTATTTGACATGAAATATTCACATTATTTAAAGCCAGTTGGTGTGGTTACCTATAAAATTATGAATTAGTAACTGAAAAAATTTAATGTTGAAGTATTATTTTGTTTGCTAACTTGAAGGATTGAAAAGCGTTGAACTTCTGATCCATCTGTAGATCTGACTGTGACTGTATGCTAGTTTCTAGGTATTTATGTTTTTTTATTTGGCCATCTATGCTTTATGATAATTAATTTATTCATATAAATTGTGCTTAATGTGTTCAGATACACTTATACAGAAGTGTATACCATAACATATCCCTCATATTGGACTGTGTGGCAGTTTGCTTTGGGTATAAACTCTCTGATGGCCACAAACTTTCATCTCCTGTGCTTTACCATCATCCACACAAGGCACATGCCAGTTCATCGAAGGGAATCACTTGAGAAACAGGGGCATCCTTTAGCATTCACATGGTTGGAAGTAAAGCTGAACAACCACTACCTTTGCTGCCAGATATGTGGGTTAGATGTAAGTGTATCATCTCTTTCCAAGTATAATGGTGGGGCTGCTCATTTCCCATGGAGTCCAAGCTCAAAGAGAGTCTGTTTCAGCTTGTCATGGGTATTTGTGCTTCATCCTTTAATTGTGTGCCCCTAAAGCTGGTGCTGTCTTTAAAGGAACACTCCATCTTTTTCAACTTAATCTCTATGTGCTGCCTCAGTGGGTTCCAACAGCCAATCATTTCAACTTAGAAAACCCACTGATTCGGAACACACTTATAAGTTATAGGCAGTTGCTAAATTCCGCCAGTAAACGTTTATGTGAAACATGTATTTTTGGAGAATGCTTTCATGAATTTTCATTATTCATTACACGGGTATTCATAAATTACCATTATTTAAGAGATGCATCTGATGTTCACAGAGGAAAGAATCTGTGGGGATATCTGTGAGGATAGCCTGATCACACTGAATACCAGAAAACCTGACTCATCGCACGATATGTATTGTCCAGTGGTTTTAGTTTCAAATTTGTCTTATATTCCATGAATATTTCCAATGTTCATGGAATTTAGCAGCTGCCCAGTGGCCTCTGTTGTTGTGTTTTGAGTGAGTAGGTACAGTCTTGTAGGTTTTGTCCCAAGTAGATATTAGACTGCAAAACTGGAGTACCTTTCTGGCATTTTGGGCAACTGTAACTATACCATTTTTTCAACCATTGGAGATGTCGTAACATACACAAAGTGTCCTCAGAATCACACTGGCTTTAGCTTTTTTTTGGTTTCTTTATGGAACTTTTCTTGCTGTCAGTTGAGCAACTGCAAACCATTGCCTCCAAAACTGAGAACACTCTTTCTGAATTCAAAGAGATTCCTTGAAAAGAAGCCCCCTTCCCCCCTTTTTCATGAGCAGTGTGCTGAGTCTTGGCCCGATTTGGATCAGTGCAAATGTTGTGATTGGCCCCTTGAAAGGTCAGAGGTCTGTCTCTGACTTCAGATCACAGAGAACCACAGAGAACAGAGGCGGCAGTGTGCACCAGGCCACAGAACCCAGAGCCGTCTGCAGAGCACCACATGGCTGTTCTTCTGCAGGAACCACAGTGGCTGCAACCATAATAATGTCTCCATTCATCACTCTTTCCACCTCCCAGAGCAAAGCAAGTTCTTCAGAGTCGTGAGAAATTACCGGCCTGCGCGTTGCTTTCATAATGCTTATGAATCATTACAATGGAAATATAATGGCAACCGTAACCAAACTTCCATGATGTCAGAAAGCCTAATGTTTCACAGTTCTCGAAAGCTGCATTCATCCCACATGTGCTGTTTCTGTGCACTTGGCCAGAGAACTAAGTCACTTCAGGAACACAAATGCTGTGTAATACTGTGGGCTTGTATGCACGCTGATTGGCTGTGGGTGCCTAGGCATGTCAAGCTTTGACAGATAGCCAAAACAGCCAAAACAACACTAAGTATTTCTTTAAATAATTACATCCAACCGTTCCAATAGGAGTAGAGAGTAGTGGATCATTTTTCTTGACCCAGTGCCCTCAGTAACCTTGAATTGCTCACTGTCTCTCTAAACCTGCACAAAGTGAGCCCTCTACTGTTCACAAAATAATTTGCCCATCTTTTTTTCTCTCCTTCTCACTCTTTCCCTCTTTCTCTCCCCTTTGCTCTCATCTCTCTCAATCTCACAACTATCCCTCCATCTTTTCCCTCACAGGGGGCAAGGGGGCCTGATGGACCAGCAGGGGAGAAAGGGTCAATGGGAAGCAAGGTAAACATGTCTCTGTGTAGCGAACCATCAATTTATTGAAAAACTGAGGGTCCCCAAAAGATATATTCGATTACGTTTTCAACTGTAAATAAAACCAAACAGTAATAAAACCAAACAGTAATGGCTTGTTTCTAACTTTCATTGGCTTTGACAAGCATTGTGAAATGTCTTATCTGCCTTCAAGCGCTCAATTCTAAACATGTTCAGCATGAGACTCAAAACCAGAATTTGACCTCAGTGGTATGGTATTACAATATCACAAGATCACTTTAAACCCATCTGAACAGTTTTTACTGAACCATAGAAGAATAGTTTAATTAACATGCACTGTCTGAACCTTGCATCTATAGCACAGGTCTTACACTACCAGCCTACAAGCCACATCTGGCCAGTGCAGCCCAGTCAGCCAAATCATTAAAACCACAGACAGGTGAAGTGAATAACACTGATCTTGGTACAATGATAACTGTATATATTACATATTAGGCAGCAAGTGAAAAGTCAGATCTTGATATTAATGTGTTGGAAGATGGAAAAATGGGCAAGTGTGAGGATCTTAGATACTTCAAGGTCTGGTGGGGTGTTCCCAGTATGCAGTGGTTAGTCCCAGAAGTGGTCCATAGAAGGACAACTGGTGAACTGGTGACAGGGTCATGGATGCCGAAGGCTCACTGATGTCCATGGAGAGACAAAGTCTGGCTCGTCTGGTCTAATCTCACAGAAGGGCCACTGTAGCACAAATTGCTGAAACAGTTGAAACATGCTGGCTATGACAGAAAGGTGTCAGAACACCCTGGTGTGGATGGGACTGCCTAGCCACAGACCGGTCAGTGTGCCCATGCTTACCCTGGCCCACTGCCGATAGCAGCATGTGAGCATCAGAACTGGACCATAAAGTAATGGGAGTAGGTGGTCTGTTCTGACCAGAATGAGTTATGGGAAGAAGGCAAGCCGGCAGATACTGTCTGATGCTCTGAGCAATGTTCTGCTGGGTAACATTAATGTGAATGTTTCTTTGACACATACTACCTACCTAATCATTGGTATAGACCAAGCAGAGCCCTTCATGACAACATTATTTTCTAATACCAGTGGCCTCTTTCAGTAGGACAATGAGCCCTGAAATCCTGCAAAAAATGTTTTGCAAATGTTTGAGGAATGCAACATAGAGTTCTAGGTGTTGAAATGTCCAAATTCTCCAGATCTCAATTAATCTGCAAGATGTGCTGAACAAACTAGACTGATCCATGGAGGCCACACCTTACAATTTACAGGACATGCTGCTAACACCTTGGTGCCAGATACCACAGAACACCTTCAGAGGTCTTTTGGAGTCCATGCCTCTTAGGGTCAAAGCTGGGATCTACACAATATTAGACCAGTGGTTTTAATGTTACATCTGATAGGTGTGTTAGCATGTCATGATTTAATTAAAAAAATTAATCACATTGTGAAATAAATGCTCTGAGAAACAGAATTCACTTTACTCATGTTCATCAAGAACAGCAACGCTATCACAAAAAGTGCATTAGCATAAAAAAAGACTCTTTTTCCCAACATTCTTTTCCAACACCCCCTCCATGGAAAAGACTGTTTGGCAAGTGGCCGCCAGTTTATTTAAATTGGGGTTCCTAATCTATAGGCAAATTACGTAATTTCCCCCAATTTAAATAAAGAACAGAAAGTGTTGAAAGGTAGCTAGAATGTGAATTGCTAACACACTGTAGCGCATTTGGTATTTATTCCATGTTATATATCTATGTAAATATTCATACATATCTGTCATGGAAGTTGTATGGTGGTAAATTATCTCAAAACAGGCCTGCAACACATTGAAACTGAAAATATTTAATGTTTACTGATTGTTTTTTGAGAGATTTTCAAAATGGATCATTTGAAAAAGCTGCTTTTGATAGCTTCTAGTATAGCCCTGAAATTCAAGCTCTGGTTATAGGCCTCAGTTACATCAGGGAAAGAAATCAGTTTAATGTGAAACTCTACCAGTAACATCTTTGTTTATCAGCGTAGAATAAATCGGATGAAGTTCTCTTAATGTTGTTGGCCAGGTGTGGCAAACTCCAGTCCTGGAGGGCCAGTGTCCTGCAGAGCTCACTAAACCTGGCAATTAAGAGGGAAGTTGAACCAGGTGGGTTTGAGCAGCAAAATCACCAAGCTGTGCTGGACACCGGCCCTCCAGCTCCAGAGCTGGGCACCTCTGGTGTAGACAGTTTGTAAAATCTTTCTCTTTTTCAGGGTCCGGATGGTCCGCCAGGAAAGTTGGGTTTCCCAGGGCCAGTGGTATGGCAACACATTTTTACTTTTATTTTTTATGTTGTTTTACTGGTGCCGCTGTACTTCGGAAGTCTTTAAATAATCTGATTAAAGCTGCGGATGGTTAAAGAGTCAGCATCACCTAAGGCGACTGCGGCCTCATAGGCCTTGTGACTGTCCGCCAAAGTTTTGCGGTTAACATTAGCATTTCCTTTCTTATGTCCAAACACACTATTTCGCTCTGATGGAATATTTATACTGTGGGACTCAAGGATAGACAATGAGAGACATTATTGAGCAGAAGATTGTTGTAGCCCTTGGAGATTATCTATAAGCAAGCAAGGTAGTCATTTCGTTTTAGCTCATACTGAACCATTGTGCGTTTCTTCTTTGCCTTGCAAATGGAATGTGTGTCTCATATCAGGGAAAGATCGGGGAAACGGGGGAAACAGGAGCGCCTGGATTTCCAGTGAGTAATTAAGTGTATTAATCTCTGTGGAAGCATGCATGTAGGCTTAAGATGGTATTAGCGGTTGAAATACACAAATGCTTAGATTGAGGAATCCATAAATCCTTCAAGCGTTTTTAATATTTCAAGGGCGTCCAAGGATCCTCTGGACCACCAGGAGCAAAGGGAATCCCAGGAGAGCCTGTAAGTTTCTTAAGCAGTTTGTGTTTGCACTTTCAAAAAGAAATCTGGTTGAACGGTTCTTGACTTGGATGTGCAGTTCTAAGGGAAAAAAGTGATACTGAGCCTTTTCATTATGTGTATCAGCTTCAAATGTTAAAATGGTTCTTTACACTCATACTGCTCTTTTTACAAAAGTGCTTTTTCATAGAACCAGTGTAAGGATAAAACCTTGGCATCTCCGTTTTTGTTTTTTTGTTGGGTTTTTTTTGGGGGGGTTTTACATTACACAGAATTTGGAAATGCTAGTTGCCATTTATGTTGTGTTTAAATTTAATGGTGAACATTTAATGGTAAATTTAATGGTAACAGAAATTATCCTAAATTATTTGGGGAAAAAAAACTTAACTTCCATCCATACCGTTTTTTTATACCGTTTTGGAAATACATAGTTTTCACCTGAAAACAGTACCCAGGCATCATACAGTACTCCCTTATAGAGAACTGGAAGGGGGAAACAAGTATGCCATTAATATGAAGACCAGCACTAATTATCAGTGTTTAGATTGTCAGACCTTACCATATGTTGGCCTGTTTACAGGGACCTTCAGGGCCAGCAGGAACAATGGGCCCTCTGGGAGAGATTGGATTGAAGGTAACATTGGCTAAATCACTCTCTGTTTAAATGTTTGGACTGGAATCAGAATCTAGGAAATCGTTTTTAAGAAACTGCTATTGATATTGGGCAAGTCTGTAGATAATTTGGCTTTGATGCCAGTGATCTCAAGAAAGTGTCTAAAAAGTATGTAATTATATGGAAGTCAGCTGCTTTTTCCTAGCATGTGCCATTTCACAATGGAAACACAAAGGTCCTCAGTAAGAGCCATCTCTGCGCTGCTAAGTTCCTGAGGTCTCAAAAGAGCCATTAATGTCTTATGTAAAGTGGACTAACTCGACAAAATCCTTTTTGATCCCAGCATACAATGGCATACTTTCAGTCAGGACTTCATACTGCATCTCAGGCCTTGCTAATTGGAATAATGGACCTAATTAAAAAAAGATGACACATGAGCCTTTGGCCATGCTGTCCTTCTGCTTCCAATTACCCACCATGTCCAATACTCCCACACAGCGGTGGAGTAGAGGACATTCACATTTGCCCTCTTGGTTGTGTTTTGTTCTATATGCAACAGGGCCCACCAGGAAAAGTTGGAGAATGGGGTTTACCTGGCGAACCAGGGGAGAAGGTGAACCATCTGCTTGTGTTTTTTTTATTAAGTTCAATCAGTGTGGATTAGTACAGTATAACTGTATGTAGACCTTATGCACCATATAAGAATTCACTGGTTTGCTAATGGAGCAAAGTGTTAGAGGCAGTTGTTTCAGCCTATTTTAATCAAGGTCAATTCAGTGATACCCTCAGACCTCAGCACATGTTCTGAATCCAATAATTAGTTTGTGAAGATGACTCACTGTACAAGTGTTCAAATAACCATGCCACACCCACAAATGTCTTCTTTCATAGTAGATCATACATACTTTACAAAACATTGCCATAATTGCCATTCAAGTTAGTTAGAAAGTGTACCCCACAATTTGCTTGAATTTTGAGAGTGCCTGATACAGATTTTAGGGCGAAACCAATTCTGATCACTGATTACATCTGCTGATGACATTTTAGATTCTAATTTTATATTACAGTATTTCTAGTCAAACAGTTCGCTACTGGTTTATATGTTAGTCGGTCCTCGGTGTAACTGTTTTCAAACTCAGATAAACAGCTAAAACTTAAATAATGTGTTATAATATTAGTATTGTATCTCTGGGATGGAAGGGAAAAAGTAAAAGTTAAAGTTTAGGTTTGGATACATTTCACTTGTTTTAATAATTCTAACTATAGTGGTGTTTTCTGTGTGTGTGGTTTTTTTTGTTTGTTTGTTTTTTTTCAAATTCACTGTAATGTAACCCTGTCAACAGATCACAATCTTGAATCCCTGTTGTTTGGACATTGCTGTCTGCTTAGTTTTGATTAGCTACAGCAACATAACTCGGAATGATGGCTTAGCATTTGGTAGCTCAGAGTACTCATTTCCAATTGTACAGACTGTCCTGATGACCAAATGACTGATGGTATTCATTTTCTAGGGAGCTATCGGGCCTCCTGGGAGCACGGGGGAACCTGGCTTGATTGGACCAAGAGTAGGTCAATTGAATATAAATAACTCAGTCTGTGCCCACCAGCTTATGCACATCAATGATATTTAATAAGCTTGTCATTTCAGGGTGAGCCTGGGCTTGATGGCGAAGCTGGACAGAGTGGCCCTGATGGTTCCAAGGTCAGAAAAAGATGTTCGTCACACCATCATTTAAAAGAAGTTTTACCACATGGTTGCTGTTCAGACTGGTATATCTCATCACTGGTCTGAACTGTTGTATCACATGCAGGGTGAAAAGGGGGATATGGGACAAGAGGGTGAACAAGGCGGAAAAGGAGAGATGGGACTGAAAGGAAAGGAAGGGCTCCCCGGAGAAGCAGGCCTGGCTGGCGTCAGGGTAAGTCTTTGTGTTACATTGCTGTTTCTCTCCTTTTCTTCTTCATCCTGACCCAGATTATAAATTGAAGTAAGTTTATCATTGAGTATCTCATCCAGTCTCTAAACCACTGCCTTATTATTCAGTTATTAATCTTAAAACTTGTTGTACAGTAGCTCCTATGAATTACTGTGAAGTAATGATACTAATTTACACCAGCATGCCATTTTATTAGGTATATTTATATTGTATCTGCTATCATTGCCCATTTTATCAGCTCCACTCACCACAGAGGGTGCACTTTGTCATTCACAGTTACTTTTAATTTGTTAGCTCCTTCTACCCCTTTCACTAGTAGTTAGTAGATGACCCCGACAGGACCAGGAATGTTACTGTGTGTGCGTGTGTATGTGTGTGTGTGTTTAAACACTTCAATGTCACTGCTGGGCTAACCTACACCATCCTGTGGCCAGAAACTGACCACCAGTGAAGGAATAGTGAGTGAGAGAATGACTAACACAAACTCATCAGTAACTTTACACCTGCAAGGGGGACCAACAGGTTAAATGTGTGTAGTAAAGTGAACAGTACCTACCTTGTACAACACACACACATACACACACACCCATGCACACATAAGCACACTCTAACATGCCACTACCATGTCAGTGCCACTGCTGTGCTATGAAATAATACCTGCTCACTGGTGGTCTTCTGAATCTCCTGTCCTTTTGCTCCTAAGTAATTATGCAGAGAAACAGAAAAACTATAGTACACCTAAATGGTCAGTGGAGCTGATTTGAGAATGAGTGTAAATACAATAATAAATGACATGCCTGCATATAAGTTATGTAATTATATGGAATGTTAGTGCGCAGCTAAAGAATGTTTGCAGGGATATTTTAGCCCTGTCTACAGTAGTTTTATGAGTTTTCATTTGTTTGAAATGTTTGTAATATTTTTATCAGCAATCAGATTTTTATTGTGTTTCAGGGTCCTGAAGGCAAACCCGGAAAAATTGGAGAGAGGGGCAAACCAGGAGAGAAAGTAAGCTCTCATTTTGATACGTGTCACATTATTAAATACCTTGTCTGCACATGATTTGGACAGACTTTGAGGAAGGTGGTGTTTTTGGTTTTGTTCCAGGGTGCGAAGGGTCACCAAGGTCACCTCGGTGAGACTGGGCCGGTTGGCGAGCAGGGACCTGTGGGTTTCGTTGGGCCGAAGGGAAACAGAGGAACCATCGGATTTGTGGTAATATCCTCTCTTCATGGCCTGATTAACAAGATTCAGCTACTCCTTTTTTTTAATTGAATTGAATCTTTTTTTAACAGTGTGTTGTTTTTTAAGGGTGCACCTGGAAAAATGGGCTTACAAGGAGAGCCAGGCCTGTCAGGATATGAAGTAAGTGTTATAAAGCATAGAAACTGCATTCATATGTATTACATTCGAATTATGATGAGAAATACATACTCGGAACAATTTAGAAATGTGTTTTACTGAACTGATTTTTGTTAAACTAAATAATCATATTAGCTTGCCATAAATATCATTTATCAGTATGCCTTATATTGTCCTTTTTGATTTTAGGGTCACCAAGGACCTCAAGGTCCAATTGGACCTCCAGGACCAAAGGGTGCTAAGGTAAAATTAAATCCAGGACTGTCTATCCTAGTAATCTGAGAACTGAAATGATTAAGTACTGGAATCAGCATTTTTGTTAGATTGATAACTGTTGCATGAAAATTCACATCAATTCCAGCTCATTAGATGGACTTTTATAACTGACCACATGCTGAACACATGATAAAAAAAATCGAGCACTCCATTAAGCTTATTACACAACTTCGTTACACGTTCTTCTTGACTATTTTCTATAACTGAGGCCATATTCTGTCATACTGTGCCCATTTTACAATGTCATTTTTGCTCTAGCTTTCTCTATGTGATTACTTATCCATCTTACTGCCATGTTTATCGTTGTAATTTTACAAGGCATGATAATTGGCTTTATTTTAGCAACTTATTAGATTTTTGGTTTTAAAAAAATCTGTTTTCAACCCTGTGCAGGGTGAGCAAGGGGATGACGGGAAGATCGAAGGTTCTGTGGGTCCTCCAGGTGACATCGTGAGTTAGTCTGCTTGGGTTTTGTTGCGTTGTTGATGATGATGATGAGGAGAAGAAGGAGGAGGATGTGGTGATGGTGGTGGCAAAAACATCAATGTGTATCTGTTTTAATTCAGGGCCCTATTGGACATAGAGGAGACAGAGGAGAACCAGGTGACCCAGGCTACCCAGTAAGCATAGCACACATAGCATTTCAAAATAAATCTCAAAAGTGGTACCTAAATTGAGCTTTCATGGATTAAATCGTTTTTGACGTATTCCAGGGTCAACAAGGTGTGGATGGACAAAGGGGGAAACCTGGAGCGCCAGGATTACCTGTATGTTCATCTGCAATTCACATAAACAGAGTCATATAATCTGCTGATTTATCAAATATTTGTAATTATGTTGGTATTGTTGCAGGGACATCCTGGTCCCAGAGGCGTACCAGGGCCCAAAGGATCCAAAGGCGATCAAGTAAGAATTGGACAATCAAGTACAGGCATAAACAGCTGACTTTTAATATTTAAATAGATTAAATACATTAGATTAGATCAGACTCAACTTTGTCATCGAATACAGTACAAATGACAACAAAATAGTTTTTCATCTAACCAGAAGTGCAAATATTAGTAGTGCAAAATTCGACTTATACATAAAGTTGTACCGACTGGTACAACTGGATCATGGAAGTTACCAATGATGGATGTATACGGAATATACTTAACATACAAAAGTACTACTTCAGTAGTAGATCGTTACAGTAGTTAAGTGATAGCAGTTTTATGTCCAGTAAGCACTTCAACATTGAAGTGGGAGAAATGTGAACGAGAGCAAGTACAATGTATAAGAGATACTTAATGCTGAGATGTAGAGTTTATCAGTATAACAGTCAAAGGGAAAAAAGCTGTTCCTGAGCCTGCTGGTTCTGGAACAGAGACTTCTGTACCATCCACCTGGTGGTAAAATGCTAACAGACTGTGACTGGGATGGGAATTGTCTCTAATGATGCAGCATGCCCTTCACATACAGGTCCTTTAAGGCAGGCAAATGGAGCTCCAAAGATATACTGGGCAGTTTTCATTACCCTCTGAAGGGCCTTGCGGTCGGCAGGAGTACAGTTACCATTCCACGCAGAGATGCTGGCAGTCAGAATGCTCTCAGTTATGCAGCAGTCAAAATTAGTCAAAATCTGAGGGGACAAGCCAGCTGTCTTTAGTCTCTTCAGAAATAAGACATGCTGGTGTGGTCCAAAAGAAGTCATTAGAAATGTGGACACCAAGAAGATTAAAGATGCTCTATATCAGTCCCATAAATACAGATGGGGGTAGACTTTGACTTATTTTAGTCCACAGTGAGTTCCTTGGTCTTGGAGGTCTTAAGGGCCAGATTGTTGGTGGAACACCGTGCTACAAAATTCTGAACCTCCCCTCTGTAGGCTGATTCATCATTGTTACTGATGAAGTCTGTAGTGTCTTGTCAACAAACTTAACTCGGAATTTTATTAGAGAAATGATGGGAAACTCAGTCATATGTAAACAGTGAATAAAGTAAGGGACACAACCATATGGGACACCAGTGTTAAATATCAAGGTGGAGGAGGTGAATTATCAAGGTGGAGGACGACTGTGGTCTCTAATCTAACAGACTGTGTTTTTTTTTCTTCTTCTTTTGACAACTTAGCTGGCAGTAACTTGGTTAAAAGCAGGTATTGATCTTAGTGTAGCTTTACAGGTATAAAGAACAGACGTAGACAGGTTAAGCACTGATGTACGTCGCTCTGGATAAGAGCGTCTGTTAAATGCCGTAAACGTAAAAATGGTCTGTTGGTCAGGAAGTCCAAAATCCAGTTACTTAGGTAGGTGCTGAAATCAAGGTCACTTAACTTATACCAGATTAGAGGAGATGATAGTATTGAACGCCAAGTTGAAATAAACAAACAGCACCTTTATGTAGTTGCTGTTGCTGTATGTTGCTGTTCTCCTAGTGTGTGAAAGAAGCTTGAGGTGCTGGGGAGATAGCATCTTCAGTTGATCTGTTCTGGCAGTATGCAAACTGGTAGGGGTACAATGTGGGAGGCTGGCAGGTTTTCAGCTAAGCCAGGACCAGCTTTTCAAAACACTTCATAATGATGGGGATAAGTGCCACGGGATGAAGTCATTCAAACCTGAAAAAACAGACCTTTTGGGTCCCGGTACAATGGTTGTTGTCGAGACATGTGGGAACCATGGCTTGTGATTTTGACAGATTAAACATGTTAATGAAGACCTCTACCAGTTGCTCGACACATCATTGAAGGAGACTGTAAGAGTGAATGCATGTTTCCTTGCTGTCCTGATAGAAGTGAGCATAGAAGTTACTGAGTTCTTCAGGAAGGCATGTGAGAAAGTCTGAGGGGGGCTGATTTGAGGAGTTTGTAGTTGATGATAGCCTGGACACCCTGCCACATAGTCAGAATTGAGTAAATAGTGCCCTCTTACCATGTTCAGTGTTTATGTAACATGTTTCAGTTGAAAGTATCTGCAGGTACTATAGTGTTAATACAGTTTGTTTGTTTAATTCTTGTATTTTATCAGGGTCTGAAAGGCAAAAAAGGTGTCCCAGGTGCATCGGGCAGTAGGGGGTCCTCTGTAAGTGCCTGATTTATGATTTTTGTAGTGTGTTGTTTGTAAGTGTGTGCAATGGACATGACTCACTCAACTCAGTTGTTCAGTAAGCTTTTCTGTGTCTCTAGGGTCCTGTTGGTCCTCCTGGTCCCAGAGGGGTCATTGGCCGAGAGGGACTCGAGGGCATTCCTGGGGTGGATGGAACTCCTGGAAAAGATGGGACCAAAGGAATGCCAGTATGAAAAATGATGTAGTTTCACACATTTGTAAGCCAGATTCTTGAACATTTCAGTTAGTTTTACATACTTTAACTCTACTTCTCCTCTTGTTTCTTCATGTTAGGGGGAGCAAGGAAGCGATGGAGAAGTTGGTTTATCTGGAAACGCAGGTCTGCGTGGCAAAACTGGTCCCCCAGGCTTACGAGGCAGTCAAGGTCCCTTTGGATCAAAGGTGCTTCACTGCAGTGACTGTCTCTCCATTTCAGTGCTTTACCTCTCGACTTGGAAGTGCATAGTGCCTCTATTATACTAATGACCACTTGGAGGACAAGAGGTGGAGGGAACAATGAACACACACACACACACACACACACACCACAGTTGATGAATTTGGGTAAAGGGGGCTAACAAATGACACCATTGTACTACAGTCTGTAATTGTAAGTGCAAATAAATGGTAAGTGGATAGTTGATAAAATGGCTAAGGAGTGTAGATTCAAAGCAGGTGTACCTTTAATGAGACAGCCCTTCCCACAAGTGGGAAGCAGCTGGTGCAGGCAGCCGATGAGAGGTTTATAAAAAGGAAATGGAAATTTATAAAAAGGACATGGAAATGCAGCTTTAATTTTAGTAAAACAAAATAATACAGAGGTTCTCTGGCAGAGTAAAGCGGAGACAGCAGAAGTAACTGCACCTCAGGATGTCTCAAGGCTCTTCCTCCTTATGGACAGGGTGAAAGAGGACTTCCCGGTGAGACTGGGCCCATAGGCAAGCGCGGCATTGCCGGAGGCATGGGCGTACAAGGGAAGCAAGGTGACCCCGGGCCGAAAGGACAACCTGTGCGTTTTTTTTTATTTATTTATTTGTGTATTTTGTTTAAACCATTTTTTAAATCACATGTATATCTTTATAACTAACAAAATGTAATCTGGGCCTGAATGTTTGAGGTGGTTAAAGTCTTTATTTCAAGATAACTTTGTTTTCCTTTACTCAGGGTGATCCTGGTCAGCAGGGATTCCCTGGAATTCTTGGAATGTTTGGACCTAAGGTGAGCCCTTTTCCAGTCTTAATGCAAACACATGCAAAAAAACTATTCATTATTATTTCAAATATAAAACAATCAAAAGCATAAGCTAGTCGGCTACTCTTTTAAAGACGTTTTACACTCTAAAACCTCTTATGTTGTTTTTTACTATCATGTTAAAATGACATCTGTCAAGACCAGCATAGTCATCTGGTGTACACAGGTGAAGTACAGCTGAGCAAACAGTCTTGCACATGTGTAGGGTGGACCTGCACCAATTATTCAGGTTCCCACACTGCAGACAATCGCATTGTAGTAATCACATGTAATCACATTACATAGAAGTACGTATGACTACTGTGTGCACAATAATTGAATCAAAGAATAGTTCAACTGAACACTACTAGTGTGTCTAGCAACAAATACAATTCATTATTAGACACATTAACGTTTTGCTGAACTGTTCAAAAGACATGCAGCAGTACAGTGCAATACATACTACAGTATATTGTTTATGACTACGTGATTAGATAAGTGCATTAGTAGTTCATATATGAGGTCATTACAATTGTGTGTTTGCTGTGTGTTCTATTTTCCTTTTCTTACCTAACCTGAACAGGAATAACACCATTTGTTTCTCCATTTGTTGTTAGTGTTGTTGGTTCTCTTTACTATCATTGATAGCTTTATTTAGGCAAAACATAATTGAATTAGCTGTGTTTTATAGGGTCCACCAGGTGATATTGGCCCCAGCGGTATTCAGGGACCAAAAGGACCACCAGGCTTGATGGTAAGGACCACTTTGATCACAGTTGTTACTGGTATTAATGAGGTGTCCCAAGATTGATGGATCAGTAACTACTGTAGATGTTTCTTTTCTCAGGGAAGGGAAGGTACCATTGGACCAGTTGGCATCATTGGCCCCAGTGGATATCCAGTATGTGCTGCATCATTTTTTTTTATTGTTTCTGAGACATTTACCAAACCTCTTATTCGAAACCTTTAAACAGTAACAGGTAAAACAAAACCATCACCTCCAAAATGTTAAAATTACAGGAGAAGGAAAAATGATTCATAACTTGGAAGGTTATGAAAAAACAGCAATTCTGGATGATTTCTAATTTGAAAATGTAAAAAACAACAAGAATGGAGGTTAGAGTTAGGGTTAGTGTTTGGCAATACAAAGTGAAGTAATTCCTCTCTCTCCATCAGGGACCACAGGGGGACAAAGGAAGTCGAGGGGAAACGGTGAGTGATCTTTTCTTCTCTATATGCGGCTGTATTACTGTTTGTCAACAGAAAATGTAAAGAAATATTTCAAGCTCAGTAATTTCCTTGTTAGTGTCGGACACTTCCTTCTTCATCTTTGGGTCTCTAAGTTGTGAGCAATCAGTTCTATCAGTATGCAGCCAAGTAACTCATTTGATGAAAGAAGAGATACATTAGGAGTGAAACAGTACACATGTTCAGCTGTGGTTTGGTTACGGTTACTGAGGTCAAAATGTGCTTTGATTTTCATACTTTTAATAAGTTTTAATCTTGTCTTGATTATTTAGAGCTCTAATTATAGCTTAGTTTGACTCAGATAAATAAAAGTTCTCAAATAGAAGTTTTTAAAGCCTGCCAAACCAGCTAATATGAACCAGCTAAGTCTCAGTAATCATGCCCCTTAGAATTTATAAGCGAATTCAGAAAAAAAAAAACTAATTTAAGTGTGGGTGCATGCATGCCCTCCTCCTTTATTGTCATAGGTTGAACCCAGATGCCTAGTTTTCACTAACAGTGGTTTTCATGAAATTTGGTACATGAGGAACCCTTTGAAGTCACTGGGGGTGTATCAGACATGCAGCACGTTGTTTTAGTCACTGTTTTTCAGTATTGTCATACCCTTAATATGCAGTGCATTGTAAAGTTATATTTAACCTCTCATACTTATTATTTCTTCTTGTTTTTAACAGGGTGTACCAGGGCCAAGGGTACGTTTCTCCTTCTCTAAAACATTTCACCGCTGTTTACTTCATAAAATGCATTAAAATAATACAACTTGGAAAGAATTTGCTCAAGTAAACCTTATACCAAGCCCTAAAGAAACAAATGCTGTTTTGTTCTTATTTAGGGACCTCCTGGGCCTCGAGGACCACCGGGACCTCCAGTAAGTACTTTTGAAGTTTGTAAATACCAGGGGGGTGTCTGATGGTGGTGGTGTGTGGGGGGGGGGCAATGCCCCCTAGGGCCCCGATGTATGCTCTGTCCATCCAATATAGTTTTTTTCTGCCCCCCCAAATGAGTGAACTGGAATGAGTGAATCTGGTCACACCTCTGGTATATACAGTCGCATGGAAAAATGTGCGTGCCCCTGGTGAAATTTCATGATTTGCTGATTTTCCAAGTGAAAATAAGTACACATCCTCTAAAGAGAACTTCTGCACATTATAATGCAATTGCTGTTTAATTGCTGAATTTAATATAGAAAAAATATTTGGCCTGTGCAAAGGGCATGGCATATTATATTCACAGAATTGCAAAAAACATATTTAAAGTTGTTCCCTTAGAAAATCAGCAAAATTTCCTTTATGTGTGGGTGTTTGAACAACTATAATTGAATGAGTTGAGGATATAAGATTGGTGATGAATGTGCTTTTATTTGTAACAGTGTAACTACGCAATCAGTGACTGCAGTGTGTTCTGCTCTTATTGGTTTCTAGGGCCCGCCTGGTGTTCCTCTGTCACTTGTAAGTAACTTTAATGTGTTATAAAACCGTAAGCATTGGGAATTTCCCAGGGAAGGGTAGCATTAGCATTTTGGCTCCGGTCCAGTGTGTTAAAGGAAGATGTGTCAGATAATTAGCAGGGTAAGCAAAGATACCCATTCATCACAGTCTGCTTTGCATTGTCATCATTCTGATGTAGAAAAATGAGGCGCTTGGTGCTGCTTTTCAAGTTATAATTGACTCCTACTCTGCACTGAGGTCTGAGGTGAGTGCTTTAATAAAGAGAAGAAGAACTGAGTAACTGAGGACAAATTAAACTGTATCCAAGAAAGAAAATAACGGCACATGAAAAACTTTTCTCTGCTCTGTCCCTCTCTCTCTCGCTTTCTCTCTCTCTCTCGTGTGCAGACATACTCAGATGTGGACCTCCCAATGCTGGACCAGGGAACAGAGATCTTTAAGACCCTTCACTACCTCAGTAACCTGATCTACAGCATCAAGAACCCGCTGGGAACCCAGGAGAATCCGGCCAGGATGTGCAGGGACCTGCTGGATTGTGAGCAGAGGATGAACGATGGTGAGGAAACATCTGCATCATTCACAGAGCTGTTCAGAATAAAACTGTATGATCTAAAAAAGGTTTCTTAAAAAAACAACCATAACTACAATACTAGCACCCGAATGCATCCCTTTTTACCAAATTGGGGCTGAATCTCACATGGCACCTTATTCACTATATATACACTATATTGAAAAAGCATTGGGACGGCTGGCTATTACGCCAACAGGGATTTTGATGACAGTGCATTCAAATACATAGACTTAAATATAGAGTTGGTCCCCCGCTTTGTAGCTATAACATTTTCCACTCTTCTTGGAAGGCTTTCCACAAGATTTTGGAGTTTCTGTAGGAATACAGCATTTATGCGTTCAGGCACTGATGTTGGATAAGAAGTTCTGGCTCGCAATCTCAATTCCAGTTCATCCCAAAGGTGCTGGATGGGGTTGAGGTCAGGACTCTGTGTGGGTCGGTCAAGTTCTTCCACACCGAACTCATCCAACCATGTCTTTATGGAGCTTGTTTTGTGCACTGGGACACAGTCATGCTGGAATAAGATAAGATAAAGATAAGATAACTTTTATTACTCCCACAAGTGGGAAATTTGCAATAAAAAAGAAAATAAGAAAGAAGCTCAGAAATGAGCAGAGCTGCTGTAACAGGCTGCCATTCGTTGGGGGCGCCAGAAGTATTGAGAAAATAGAAAAGGTTCCACAAAGTTGGAGGCATGGCATTGTCCAAAATGTCTTGATGTGCTGAAGCATTAAGATTGATTTTCATTGGAAATAAGGGGTCTAGCCCAAACCCTGAAAAACAGATGTGTCCCAATACTTTTGTCCAAATAGTGTAGGTGTGTCAGTACTGAGTATTTTACAAGAGCTTTGAAACAGCTCAACAGATTTTAGGTTTCATGTTTATGTTTTTTATTGCATCTGTTGTTTATTTTGAAATCTCTTCATGCCTTCATCTTTTTTTGTGATTTGTTGTCAGGCACTTACTGGATTGACCCAAACTTGGGCTGCTCATCTGACACAATTGAGGTGAACTGCAACTTCGCTGCTGGAGGCCAGACCTGCCTGAGGCCACTAACTGTGTCCAAGGTCAACATGTTACTGTTTTAACATCTAATCCTTATCTTCTCAATGCCATAAAGTGATTTATGTGCATAAATTACTATTCTTTTATTCCAAGTCAGCTAAAAGATTGCATCCTATTTATTTCTGCTAAAATTAAAAAGTTGTATTTCATAATAACACATTTTGTCATTGTTTTATCAAACAATATAACAATATCGTAACACTGAAGCACTACCTGAGGTGGCTTACTGCTTTTATTATATCTTTCTATCTAATATGTTGACTGGGATGAAATCACTGTTATAAAATACATATCATCCATGTATAACGTGTAGACCTTCATCCTTATTAAAATTCTATGTATGTTGTGCCACAGTTGGAGATGGGTGTGGGTCTGATCCAGATGAACTTCATCCACCTGCTGAGCTCCGAGGCCGTACAGCTCCTCACCATCCATTGCCTGAATGTACCTGTGTGGGCAACAGCAGCCTCCAGCCCTCCATCCCCCAGTGCTGTGCGCTTTAAAGCCTGGAATGGACAGATGATTCAGAATGGAGGACTCATCCAGCCTGAACTGCTGAAAGATGATTGCTGGGTAAGCTCAGAGCATGGATCTTGCTGAAACTGAATCGCTTTAGATACATAGCGGAGGCAAAATGTGTGGTGTTACTGTGTTTCTTTTAACAATTTAAGTATATATTGCTGTTAACTATTAACTCTTTATTGGCTGCATCAAAACTATCACAGAAAGACCTGTAAGTCTCTGTTTTGCAACATGTTGCACTCTGAGGATCCGGGCCAGGTTCAGATGTTTCTTTTCAGGGTTTTGATGCGTCTCTGTCATCAAAAACCTCCTGAAGACTCAACAGTTCAGAGAGCATCCCCTCCCCTGATGCACTTTCTATATTCTTGCACTAATCCTACATACAGATTTTAGCATCTAGAACTCTCCTCTAGTTCTCGCACTGTCCTGAAACATGAGTGTTTCCTCAAATTGTAAGTCGCTTTGGATAAAAGTGTCTGCCAAATTAATGTAATGTAATGTAATGGGTCAGAAAATATGTCTATATAAGTGTTCTGGGGTGTTCTCATGTCTGGGGTGTTCTCATTGTAACTCTTAAGTTATAATGAGAACACCCCAGACATGAGAACACCATCAGTCAAGTAAAGTAGGTTTTTTGTCATTTCAACCACATACACACAGTACACAGTGAAACGGAACAACGTGCCTCCAGAACCATGGTGCAACACAAGACAGGACAAAAAAGAGTGCAAGAATAACACAAGAGCAACAAAACAACTGGACATGGCAACATTTAGTAGTCAACATTAACTATATAAGATATTTCATTAAAGCAAATATGCCCAACAACCCTTAGCTGTGGTAAAATATAATGGTAGTTGAGCAGAAGATGTAGAAGTAGATGTTTTGGTGATAGGTTTGGTCCAGAAGCAACAAAATGCAGCCTTACCTGTGCCGAGTATAATGCTGGGTGCCACTCCATCTTTTGTCAGATGACAGATGGACGGTGGCATCAGACCAAATTCCAGTTTCGGACACAGGACCCCAACCTGCTACCCATCGTGGATGTGCTCAACCTGCCCAGCACCAAACCTGGATCTAACTACCACTTGGAGGTGGGGCCCGTGTGCTTCTTATAGAGAGCAGAGGAGGAGGCTGTGAAGCCCTTTCACTCAACAGAAACAGAGAGAGAGACACTTGAAGACTATGGTCCAGATATCTCTGCTCTAATTCAGACTGCAAACCCGAAACAGGGGGCAGACGGAGCGTTCAAGGAGACAACAGGACTTTTCACGCCAGCGTCTCTGTGGACAAACTGCTCTTTTTCTGCAAAGGGCTACTTCCTTTCTTCTGTGTTTCCACCTGAGACTTGGAGGAATCGAGCAGCCGTCTCTACTCGAACTGAAAGAGGAGTTAATTTATTCACACAGAGTCGCGAAAGCCTTCCCCTTCCCGTTGCAAACAGGCGAAGAAAAGGAAGCGACACATGTATTTGCATTTACAGTACTTTTGTATCATTTTGTTACACATATGTATTTATACGTGTATGTATATTTTCTGTAAAGTGCAATAGAAGAGTTTTGTTGTATAAAGATTAATCTTATATTTGGCTGTTGTAGGGAATCAAGGTTTACTGTCACTTTTCAGGTTTGGTGGCTGAGTCAGCGTGTGTGTATGTGTGTGTGTGTATGTGTGTGTGTGTGTGTGTGTGTACAGTGTGTGTGTGTGTGTGTGTGTGTGTGTGTGTGTGTGTGTTTGTGTCTGTCATTCCATAGATTCCAGCTGGACTTTTGGCTAGGTTGAGAACCGTGTACATTCATACACACGCACACAAACACGCTCCTCGCAATTCGTCAGGTTTCGTTCACAATTCTGGAGGTGGATTCAGGCTTGAAAGTGTCATTAAATGTCTACCTCCAATCTCACATTTTTATGGTGCTTTAGGAAAAATCAGCTTCAAACACGATACATAGATAAAGTCATAAGCAAAAGCACCCGTGGATAAATGACTGTTTTCTTGATTTTCTACGTGTAAATCACTGCGCATCTTCTACAGAGAACACACTCCCTCACATTTTAATGCATTTAACTTTCACCCATTATTTGAACCGCTCGCTCTTAACCAGGAGGGCTGCTGGAGCCAATCCCAGCAGTCTTAGGATGAAAAGCGGAGAAGCACCCTGTCCATCACAGATCACTGGGGTGGTGGTTAGGGAGTTGCCCCTGCAATCAGAAGTTCGTGGGTTCAAATCCCAGGACTCCCAGGGGCAGCCTTGAGTAAGGTACTGTCCCCACACACTGCTCCCCCAATTGCTGCGTCTCTGGCTATTAACTGCCTTACTTAGTGAATGGGTTAAATGTAGAGAAAGAATTTCACATTGTTCACACTGTGTGCTGTGCTGTAGTGTGTTCACGTGACAAAAATGGCCACTTTACTCACACAGGGGCAATTTCACATCTCCAGTCCACCTGATGTGCTTCTTTTTTGCCTGTGAGAGAAATCCCATGCAGACACATGGAGAACATGCAAACTGCACACAGAAAGGACCCTCTGCCCACCCGGGCACTGTGAGACAACAGTACCCACTCTGCTGCCCTGAACTTAACATAATGGCAGAAGCAAAACATAAAATGTGGTCTACAAAAGTTGTGATTAAAATACTGGTTGTGGCCTAGTGGGTAGGATACTTACCTCTGGACCAAGAGATCATGGGTTCGATTTGTCGCGGTTCCCAGAACAACTGAATCATGGGACATATTCAGTCCTCCAGAACGTCAAGCGAACGCCATGTAAACGCAGTCCCGGCGTTTTCTTCGCGTTCGTCAGGATTTCGGCAGAAATTGACGCCAAGAAAACGTTGCATGTAGCGTTTTTTTTTACTCCACACGAACGCGCAGCCGACCGAGCGATGCTGCTGAACGCCCGTGTGGACGCTACGATTTGCTCCAATGAGCACAAAAACCGTCGGCGATCAGTCCGCGCTCACCCGGCGCCACGAACGCCCGAAAAACGCCTGATTCAGACGTCCGTGTGGACGAGGCCTAATACGTTTTATTTTTTCTAGTTTTATTTTTTTCCCAATATATTTACCTCAGCAGAAGTCTCAAGTTCTCTGTAGAGGACATGCACTTGTTTTACATAGAAAATCAACGAAACGTCAGTAGCACGGGTCTGTTCAGGCTTTTGCTTAAGACTATATGTCTCCTGTGGTTGAATTGCCTTTGGAAAGCAGGTTTGTGCTTACTTCCATTAAATGCCTATAAATGAAGTGCTTTTGTACATTGAAAGGGAATATTTTTGTATAAACAGAAAAAAGAAAAAACAGTGTCCTTTTTCTGCAGCCATATTTTCATGACCGTTCTTGTATTTGCCTCATCTGTACCAATCTTTGGGCTCTGCACGATAAGTGCAAAAAAAAGTGTTTTTTTTTTTCCTATTTTCGGGCTTCATTCAGTCTGAAAGCAGCCAGGACAAGCTAAGCTACAGTGTTTTAATAGCTCTCATTTAAACAGTTTCCCTTCTGGTGCTAGAAAGCAAGTCCTACATATATAAAAGAAACAAAATCACCAGAAACACAGAGACTTCTGTGAGCACTTCATTCAATCCCACAAGCCCTGTCTGACTGCACACGTGATCATTTGCCCTTGAGAAAGTGTTCATCCCTCTTGTTCTCCAAGCAACAGATGCGTTACCAAGGCTCTTTCTCTTTAAAATTAAGGGCACTAAAACTTTCCACTATAAACAGCTGGTCAAGCTGCAATCATGGCCCTAATTATGACATTATTGATATTCAGCTCCATTGTCTTCTCTTCTTTTCCATCGACTGACCGTCTTCCTCCTAGATGAAACAATGGCTTTGTGTTGAACTGTTGCGAGCCATCTTATCTTAGCTAGAGAGGATGTTTGAGGCATTTACTCATGCTTTCGTGTGTACATTTTAGCTTTCAGAAAGGGTTCATTTGTATTTTTTTAATAGGAGTGTACTGTGCTGTGACCGTGTGTTGCATCCAGTAATTCCCCACCGCTCTGTTTTCTGTGAATGTTGATAATTTTCAGGTCAGAATACCTCAAGATGTACATCACAAAGCAAGGAATGTTTCTGTCTGTCCTCCTCACCATGAATTTGTTAACAGAAGGTCGAAATCAGTCAAAATGGTGGATGGCTGTACCATCACACAATATTTCTCGGCCGTTTCACCCTCTCATTTACCTCTGAATAAACAGCTGGGTGTTCATCAAGTGTCGGAGCCTTTACTTGCGTGGTGTGTTGACTGACTGGCTGCTAAGCTTGGGAATATTACTGCGAAGGAATGCTGTTTAAAGAGACCACCACCTGCTTTCAGTTCAACCAAGCATCCAGCAGAGGGGGCTGCTGCATCATCTTCATAAAGTACGCAGTGCAGTCATCTCCTCATGCCCTTGGTATGACTTAAAGGGCCTACTGTCTTCTCGTGTCTTATCCTTCCCTAAGGTGTTGCTCATGTTTGTGTGCGTTTTATGTACCAAAAGCCATGCTGAATCATTTCACCATTACATTTTTGCAACCCTCTGATCACAACCGATTCCTTGCCTACCTGCTTTTCTTCATGTTGCCTGATCTGTAGTCCACGGCCTCCCTGGATATATTAAGCTGACACAGCAAAATCAAGGAAAGCAGACAGGAGAGGCAGCATCATTCAACTGTTCGGACTCACACCTTGTCCTAACAACAAGCGAGTGTTCAAATGCATTGGATTTGCATCACATTACAGTGCAGCACAAAGCCTTCAGGGTGTCTACGCTGGGAACAGCATTTCAAACTTATGTAAATGTGACATCGGTGGCTTAGAGCTGATAACAGAGTGCTGGAAATATACATTTTTCATTATATTTTCCCATTTAACATATTTAGTGTAGTTTAAAATCAAAAGAGATAAGAAATGTATTTATTCCCCCAGGGGAAATTATTTTGTCATAAACATGCTCAGTGCAACAAGAGTAATAAAGAAGGCAATAAAGAGTTTAAAAAGAACAGTAGTTCTTTTTAAACAGAACTACTGTTTTTAAATATAACTACTGTTTAAAAAGAACAGTGGCTCTTCTTAAATAAATTGAACATATTTTTCATTTAAGTAGGGTAAATGTTCTCATTCTCACATAGTTGTCCTCATGGTTAGTTTAACCATGTTTTGATGAAAGGCAGCAGTAGTATTTTTGTTAAAGTGGTACATCAGCATGATGTGCTAGATAAAAGGGGACCTCAATCCCGTGTGTCATTCATTCATTCGTTTTTCAATATGTGGGGGGGGGGGCCTCCAAGGCATTGCATGGTGCTCTATGCCTCACAGCTGCTGTAGGGTCATTATTTCTTCCTGTGTTGTTGGGATTAAACAGGCTGTTGGTGTTACTATACCCGATCTGCCTGATAATGGCAGCGCATTCAAAAAGCACTGCCAGCTGAAACACTTCTTATAACCTGGACTAAACTGGACTAGTCTGGTAAATAAATATGTTTTTGAGACATCACATGATGAATTTGCTCATTTTTGCAGTTTAGTTTCTATATGTTGACTGTATGGACTGGACTGGACTGTTCATGTACCGAATGGTACTTTTTGGAAATCTTTTGGTCTTTCATTATATGGATCTTTCTATTTACTATATATGAACAAATGCTATTATCATGTACTCGATGCTGCAGAAGGAGTATTTCTCTCGATACTGTTTATTTTATGATCAGGCCGTGGCCGCCACCACAGTTCAGGATGAATTCAGAGACAGTTTCAAAGACTTACACTGAACAGCTGGTCCAAGGAGAAGAGTCATTTGCAGAGTCAAACTGACACTGACAGCTGGTGGTCTGGTGGTGAGGGAGTTGATCAGAAGGTTGTGGGTTTGATCCCAGGACTGCCAGTGGCACCACTGAGGTACCCTTGTGCAAGGTACCGTCCCCACACACTGCTCCCTGGGTGCTGTGTTTCTGGCTGCCCGTTGCTTCACTTGTTAAATGGGTTAAATGCAGGGAATTTCACACTGTTCATACTGTGTGCTGTGCTGTGTTCAAACATGATAAAACCAACCACTTCCAGGTGGGGCTGCCTTTTTAAACGCAGTGGGGAAAGTGCTGTTGACAAGGGAGAAAACAGACACAACTGAATACACTGATGAAGAGGCAGGACTAAGGTGGAGCTAGAAACCAAAACAAAAAGCCACATGGCCCACAGATTGCTTCATTTCAAATGAGATAAATGCAGAGAAGAATTTCACACTGTTCACACGGTGTGCTGTGGTGCATTCACACATGACAGAAATGTGCAAAACTAGGCAGGGTGTGTTGACTCTGAGGGTTGATTTTGATCATTATAAGGTACTTTGAATCAACAGAGCTAACTGAATCATAACAGCAATGACTTTTAAATGCACAAAATGCACATGAAATGCCTATATTCCCTACAGATTCCCACTGAAGTTTTTCTGCTCTAAAACAAGCTGTATGATTGTTATCTATTATTGATTGTGCAGTCATCTACACGATTAGGTGACAATCTCTTGCAAATGTTACATTAATACAATTACAGTGTAAACAGATGAGCAACTCCTGATTTCTGTTGAATAGCAGCACAACTGGATAGACGATCAGCTGCCTGCCTATACACTGCTGTGGGAGAGTGCGCTAAATCGGTGTGTGGCACCCTGTGGCCGTGTTTGGTCTCATCTCCTGTAGGATTATAGAGATCAAGTGCTTAAGGCAGGCTGGGGAGGTCACTGCAGCGCTACACTAATCAGGACAGGACTAATTGAGCCTCCTTCACAGCCTGCAGCGAGGCTTATTAACGACGTGTGATCTGAGAGTGGGCCAGCAAAACAGTGCTCCAGCTGTTAAAGCCGGACATGGTAGGCCTAGTCAGCATGCAGAGATTTACAGAAGCGTATCAGTGGAGATCTGATTTCAAGGCTGTGTTGCTGAATGGGCATAGCAGAGCCAGTGGCAGACCCCAGAAGATTTTTCTCCAGAGAGATTTTAGCCATTTGCTGTTTGTTTGACAGCTTTCCATGCCTGATCACTAAGTGTAGTGTCTAGCTGATGTCTAGTTCTAGTTGGTGGTCTAGTGGTTGGGGAGTTGCCCCTGCAATCTGAAGGGCATGGCTTCGACTCCCAGGACTGCCAGTGGTACCACTGAAGTATCCTTGAGCAAGGGACCATCCCCACACACTGCTCCCTGGGCGCTGCGTCCCAGGGTGCTGTCCACTCCTTCGCTCGGGTGAATGGGTTAAATGCAGAGAACAATTTCTGTTCACACTGTGTGCTAAATGGGCATTTCACAGATGAGTCTTGTTCTAGGATCAGCTGTGTCCTCCCCATGCAGTCAGAAAGCTCTTAGGTGTAACTGTAGTGTGAGAATGTTCATACATATAGCCTGGGGTCACCTGTCCATCCAAAGTACTGGTCCTTTGATTTGTGTTTGTTCAAGTCAGAAGTTCGTAACAGTTGATTGGGCCAGTTCCCCTGTCAGGGCAACGCTCCAGCTCCAGGCCGCCCCCTATATGTCATCAGAAGTTCTTGAAGTCTGATCTAAAGTGCTATGGAATTTGTTGTCCATATACTGAAGTGATAATGTCAGAGTGGATGGTGACATTATTAGAAAGTTTGCACCAGAGTTTGAACTCGTTTTCATCTGGTTCAGTTGGTTTTACACCACAATTTCAAAGCGAACCAAATTACACACGAGTGTTCATTGATCGCCACCTTCTCCTCTGAACCAAAAAAAACCCATTTGTTTAATTCCTCCATTTATTCACTTTGTAATATCTTTTCTTGATATTCATTTGTGATCCTACTTCAGATCAAAATACAGACAAGAATAACATACAAGATCATACTTTGATCATAATCAAAGTATTAAAAATACAAATTACTTTTTTGTTTTTTGCACCTTCTTGATTAAATTGTCAATTTGAATCCAGCCGCTGATGTCTGGCCAAAAACACTACCTGCAATTCATGTGCCAAAATCAATATTTCATCACTATTATTTTATTGCTTGTCCACTTTTATTAACTGCAGCTTGTGCAGCAAGGTGATGTGAGTGCCTGTCAATAGTCAGATGCTCAAACAAGCAGGTTGTGTGGACAGTATAAGACATGCTGCTCTGATACTGAATTCCATTGTTTGGTGTGGACCTGTGGTGTAGTTGGGTGTGTTTACAGTAGATCTACTCTTCCCACAGGTCTTTCTGCATACATTGACTTGTAGATGAGTTTTTGCAAATAGCCCTATTTCAAGATTCAAGGTTACTTTCTTGTCATCAGCCACTGTGTACATGTACATAGTGAGATGAGACATTTCTCTGTGGACTGCGGTGCAACATATAGCAACATTCAAGAGTGGGAGTTACAACAGAAGCAACACAGACAACACAATAAATAGACACCACAACAATGTAACAGTAGTGTAATGTAACAGTATAGTGAGAACGGGATGTAAACCCTCCAGAATTACCAGTTTTGCACCATAAGTTTGATTATTGCATCGGTGGCAGTTAGCAGCATTGAACAAAGTGCAAGAGACGACAGAAACAATACAATACATAGACAATATCGTAGTGTCACAGTAGTGAGGAAGGAACATAAATCCAACCCAACAGCAGTGTAACAGTAAAGTGGGAAGGGAATGAAAACCTCCCAGAGTTAGTAATATTGCACCATATGTAGTAAAATGTGAAAGGGATATAAGCCTTACAGAATTAATATAATAACATTGCACCATATGTATATTATTGCACAGGAGACAGCAGCATTGAACCATACTAAGTGTAAATTACAGCTTACTAAAGGGCATAAGTGTGACCAAGTGCAGGTGCTCTTGAAAACCCAGAGCGTATTAATAGAAGTTTTTAAGGTACGGGGTAGTTCAGACTTCTAATTTTTTCATCTTCCAAGTCGTCACCAAAAAGAGACAAACATCTGCACGGTATGAGAAATGGTTCTTATGAGCACATCTGGAAAAACCGATGGGTTCATTTTCACGTGTTTCTGCGCATCCCAGCACTGAATGCTAAATGTGGATCTGATTTCAGGTAAAACAGATCCACAATTCACAGCTCGCAATCGAATTTTGAAGTCCAACTCGTGGATTTAGGTGTGGGAAGTCCCTAGTTCCCTGTTCCTTCTGTTTTTCAGTGCTGGTTGGGTCTGCTTCCAGACAGCTGTTTGCTGTAGCAATGGCGATAGGTGGGGCAGGTCAAGTCAGAAGTCCAGTATTGAAGGTCCCGTGTGGCAGGTGTAGTGGAAAATGGCAGCTAAGGTAGCAGTTGCCTTGGAGAGGCTGATGCATTTATACTGGTATCCACTGTTCAACCCCAACATTAAAACCACTGACATGTAAAGTAAAGAATATTGATTATCTCTTTACATGGCACCTGTAAAGGGGTGGGATATATTAGAGAACAAGTGGACAGTCCATTCTTGAAGCTGATGTGTTGAAAGCAGGAAAAATGGGCAAGCGTAATGATCTGAGCAAAAAGACCGGCAAATTGTGAAAGGTAGATGACTAGGTCAGATCTGACAGAAGAGCTACTGCAGCACAAATTGCTAAAAAGGTTCATGCTGGCTGTGACAGAAAGGTGTCAGGACGCGTAGTGCACACGGGAGCAATGGAAGAAGGTGAAGAGCTAGGTGCATGTGTATCGCTTACCTGAGGAACAGATGGTGTCAGGCTGCACTATGGAAAGAAGGATAATGAGCCCTGCCACTCTGCAAACACTGTTCAGGATAGGGTTGAGGAACATGACAAGAGTTCAAGGTGTTGAAGTTGCTTCCAGATTCCCCAAATCTCATTTCGTGGGATGTGTTGGATATACTAGTCCGATCCATGGAGACCACACCTTGCAACTTACAGGATCAACTGCTAATTTTTTTGTGCTAGAAAACACAGCACACTTTTTGAGATCTTGTGGAGTCCATGTCTCGACTGGTCAGAGCTGTTTTTGGAGGCACAAGAAGGGATTACACAATATTAGGTGGTGATTTTAGTGTTACGGCTGATCAGTGTAGCATCTTTTCCATATCTAAATAATTGACAGGGTTAAAGGTACTGAGCAGGCGAAGAGAAGTTTGTGGTATGTATTAACCTACAGAAACAGTTTGGTTTGACTTCTGCCGTTAGTACTGGTTAGCAGCACTAGTCTGGCAGCTGAAGTTTTCCAAAAGTTGGACTCCAAGAATGACTTTAAGTAGAAACCTGTGTAAGTAACGTTTGATTTCTCACTAAGCTATTCTTTTATTTGTGTAGCTATTAGAAGCAGAGGTCACAAAAATCAGTTACTGTTAAGAATATCTTATTCTTCGAACAGCTGCAACACTAAAGCAATGGTTTGGTGAGAGGTCTAATGTAACACACACAATTGAAGAGCAAATTTCCAAAACTCACTCAGTCCAAAAGCATTTTTTTCAGAAAATCGCGTTTTACTTGTTTTACCTATTAGAAAGCAATTCTTACAGGAAACATTTTTTTAATTTAAATTTTACGGTTACTTGTCAGTTGTCAATGACAACTAACTGCATGAAAACTGTAAACATACTTCTGTCTATCAGTACTGGTAAAGATGCAGCAAGTGGAATGAGTGAGTTTTGGAAATTCACCTAATCTTGTACCGTGTATTATGCAAGGACTGAGTGAGTTTTGGTCGGTTATATTATTGCACATAAAATGGTCATGTAAAAATATGCCAATAGCAGTGTTACCTGAAAAATCACAAAAAATGGACAGAGGTTTGAAAATTTGCTCTTCAATTTTCCACTTAAACTAGATGTAGTTGATCAACTTCCCAAATTTTGAAAATGCAGGTCAAGTAAGAATGTCACTGTGGTAGATGTGTTAGTGGAAGGTGGCAGGCCAGTGGCAGCTCTAGTGGCAGCTGCAGTGGCAAGGGGTGGAACTTAACACTCCTGGTATCGGATTGTGAAAATGTAATTCACTATTATTGGCAGTTTGATCCTGATTGACGTCATTTCAGGTGACAGAAGTAATTATTTTGACGGCACATTTTTCAAATTGCGCGCCAAACACAAACGTGTTTTATGCACTATTTAGTGTGGTAGTATGCAGCCTGGGACACAGCCAATATCACTGCAGGGCCCGACTTTGAAGCAGTTAAAGGTATTCATGGCAAAGAGGGGTCATTGTGTGCATGTGACAACAATATCACAAGTGATCCACAAGTATGGCTTGTATGGGGGGCTGGAAGAAAAAGCCATTCCTCAAGAAAGTTTCAAAACACACTTTAAGTGGAAAAAGCTGTTAGGGTCAGATAAGACCAAAATTGAACTACTTGGCCTCGACACCAAACGGTACATCTGGCAGAAAGCCAACACAGCTCACCATCCAAACAGCATCGTACCTACAATGGAGGTGGCTGCATGGAGGTGGCAGCATCCTGTTGTGGGGTGTTTGTCTGCAGCAGGGACTGGAGAGAAGGAAAAATAGACGGGAATAACCTGCCGTCTTCTGTCGAAGCAGCCCATCAGACTCAAGGCAGTAATTAAAGCAAAAGGTGGTTCCACCAATTACTGACCTCCTCAGTTCATCTCAGTGATTCTATTTTTTTCCCCTAAACTGTAGCTATCAATGCTCCTATCCATGGGTGAGCAGTAACACGTGCCACGCTGTGATCAGAAGGTTGTGGGTTTGAATCCCAGGACTGCCGGTGGCACCACGCTGAACTTTTGGCTGCCCACTGCTTCACTGATTTCACATTGTTCATCCTGTATGCTGTGTATTCATGTGTGACAAAAATGGCCACTTTTACATCATATCTTTCACTTGGATGTTATAAGTTGCATTGAGTTAATCGAGCTGGAAATTAAGGGTTTTTTATGTGTCTTCATTTTGGGCTACAAAGCACCAGAATGTGAAAAAGGGAGTGATTCATTTCTATACTTACTATTGGTTCTGTAGGTTGAATAGGATGATGTTAAGGGTCTTGTGGTCACTGATGTGGTCAAAAAGGCTGATACAATTAAGACTTTCTTTGGAGGATATCTCTGGAGGATTCCAGCATTCTTGTTATTGTTTCATTGTTTCTTCCTTTTCAGCTAGTTTGAGGCTGGTTGTAGTCTGAATTTAGACCAGTGCATTTCAATCCTAAACTTGTATAAGTCTAGTATAAGTAACTGCATTATTATCCACATTATATCAAGCACACATACACATTCACTTAACCCTATTCTTAAATGGTATGCACACGTCTGATATTCCAGACTCCCGTTTGATGTTTGTGTAAGGGGGCTGCGGACCATCTGTCTGTTTTGCTCCCATAGGTGTATAACGTGAGGGGAATGAGCAAAGTCTTCCACCAGTAAGGGCAACCAGAGAGCAGATTAGGAACTGTTAATGAGTCCATTTGTAACCCTCTTTATTACTGGGCCTTCAGATGATGCTGTGTTTATGGGCACTGCAAAGGGCAGGAATGTTTATAAAGCATGAAAAATCCACAAAATATTGCAAAGACTATTGCACTGAATGAAAATGAGCTATTTTGAAAATGCAGAGTGAGCATAAATTCCAGCAGGAGTCACACACACACACACACACACACACACACACACACACAGGATGGTACAGGAAGCGCAGTCCTGGCCAGTTCAGCACTCATCATGGCTGCATTCCAATTTAGAGTGACATTTACTCTCTCTATACCAGCATTAGGCTTAATCAGTGTGATTACTGAGTGGTTATTTTGCACAGGCTTGGATGCAGCTGCTGAGACAGAGAATCCAGTCAATGGGGGAAAATTCGCAAATTCGGCATCATATTTAGGCCATTCTCACTGTTATCCAATGAGACCCAGGTGAAACTCGATCACCCCTTAAAAATCTAAGAATGATAATAATGCATCTGGAATTCTTTCTAGGCTCTCTAGATGGATGTATTGTATACACCTTTACAAGAACAGTGATGTCAACGTTACACATAGTTTAATGATCTACCTTGTATCTGCATACATTGGCCAATTTAGAAACACAATATTAATCTGCTTTGTATGTTTACAACTATTGAAAACCTCCCAGTTGTAATTGCACAAAGAATCTTCCACATTCTACCCTGTCAGTCAATGGAAAGGGACCACCACAGAACCACCAGTGACCTTTTGCTAGTACTTGTGTATCAGGCCCAACAGAGCTGATGGGGTTTCTAAACACTTACTGGCCACTTTATTGAAATGCCTACTTTACTGATCTAACTATAGTTAAAATTAAAGAGGTCCCATAAACAATTTGTCTCGTTCCTCCATTAGTGTCCAGTTTCTGACCACATGACCACTTTTGGCTTGATATTTTTGGTTGGTTGGACTATTCACAACCCACCAGTGACATTAAAGGAATGGTTTGGTGAAAAACAAACATTTTTTTCACTTATTCCAGATGCAGTTAATCAACCAAGACATGTTTGAATCCAATCTTTCATCATGTAGCTGCAGGCAACCTTTGTAGACAAAATATTCTGTACACATGTAGGGGTGCTGATCTAGACCAATCTAGAATTGGTGGAATCTGATCATCCTGTCCTCTCCAGGTCTGGTGTTGTCTAAAATGCCTTCCTGTAACAGTGAAGACTTGTTCCTCTTATAGGTCTTAGAAAACAACATCCACAAGTCAGCAATTTCCTTCTGGGATGAATAAAGTATCTATCTCTCTATCTCTCTATCTATCTATCTAGCACCACCTTAATGAGGAGCTAGATGTGAGGTTTTTACCTTTTAGTGTTTGTCAGCCCCATAGCATCAGAATTAGCATCCAGAATCATAATTTGGACTCCAAACATTTATTGGATGGACAAACACATATGGTGTATGTTCAGGCCACCATAAATTTGATTGGATTTATTCCTTGAAGGAACGTTATCCCGAGATCACTGCAGAACCTGACACTCTAATTTAAAGCAGATTTACACCGCTCCTCCATGGAAGATCGTCTGGCTCTGCCATCCCTACACACAAGGTAAACCCAGTCCAGACTCTTCTCTTTTGCGGTCACCTGCTGGTGAAATGAGCTGCCAAAGGTGACCAGAGCAGCAGAATCCCTCTCTAGCTTCAGAAACCTCCTGAAAACTCTTCTGCTAATGCACTATTTTCTTGCATTACTCCTACATATAGATTTTAGCATTTAGTACTCTCCTCTGGTTCTCACACTGTCCTGAAACTTGAGTGTTTCCTCATATTGTAAGTTGCTTTGGATAAAAGCATCTGCCAAATGAATGTAATGTAAACTGGCCAATTAGTGCAGGCACAGGCTAGATGTATATAAACTGAAATTCCGGCGTATAATATGTAAAACCACAGATCACTGGATTTCCAGAAGCCACAAGAATGACTGTCAACCAACCTGACTGCTAAGATGCACAGCTCCTGTGTTTTCACCCATTTTCACCTATTCAAAGCTTTCCATCTTGAGGTGAGCACACGGCTGAAGGTCAGCACAGTACGAGGCAGGGGGAGCTGATAAAGACATCATTCAGCCCGAGGTTTATTTCTATGCTGCCTGTCTTACGTGATCTTGGCTGCATAAAAAATAAGACCTTACACACCCAGCGAAGTTTATAAATGACTCAAGACCCTGAAGAGAAAGCTCTGCGCTAGAGCTTCCAGTCAGAGCAGTGAAACAACGCAACCATGTGATATGAGAGCAGAACCACTAGTTATGAATCAGCCAATAAAGATGCCCAAATTAATGCCAACACTGTTCATTTAATTGCATGGACTAATCTGGCATCATTTATACAGCTCACAGTTATTCAGTGCACACAATCAGCAAGTACACAGACCAAAACACAAAGCTACACAACACAAACATCTCATCATAGAAAAGACTGCAGGCTGCGGTCATCAAAATTCTTTTACAATACACCTTTACACTGTAGTACTGGCTTTTCTAATGTGTGCAGTTGAATGTCATGGAAAAGACCAAGGATTGAATATACAGTTTCTTAGAAACAAATAGCATACAAAAAACATATTCAACCTTATGTGTATCAACTAGCATTTACACCCAGCTAGAGATTATTCCTTGTATAAATATTCTAAAAACATTTTCAAATCCAAGTATACATTCCGTTGTTTGATTTCTGGACACTTCAACACCAGCAGCATCATGAAATACCATGCCTATTCTATCAGCAGGGTGTATAATCCATTATTGCTAATAATTGTCCTGATAAGATATTGCTCATTGGGCATCTACTGTGGAAACTACACCATTTTGCAAAGATTATACAAGTTCTCCTTCCTTTCTTGGTGCCTGTGCACTCAAAGGCAATAGAAGATAAACTGACCAGTGTGAGAAGGGAGTTTCCGTTAGTCGTCCAGACCGAACAGGACATTAAACGTAAAAATCCGGGTAGAAATCTTGTGGACCGAGGTGAATAAAAACCGGAGTGATCGTCTGCGGAGGGCAAACAGGACTGTCAAAGAACAGACCACCTACAAAGACAAGACAATGGACAGAAAGAGGAGTTAAAATACACGTTGGCACATTATCAGTCTGTCAATGTGGCAACAGGAGATGACACTGGATCAATATGAAACATGGTTGATGACACTGGGTTGATATTCAAACTAAAAATTTTAAGCAAAAACCAAATTAAAGTGATCGATGCTTTATGTAATAATTGTTCAACTTTCAAAAAGTACCTTTTACATCTAATTAGCCTTCAGCACTTTAGCCCACCCATTCAAGCTGAGGCTGTCATGAGTGTTTCAGGTCAGACTGCTTTCTGAATGAGGAACAATCCAATCAAATGCAACCAAAGTAGAACAAACGTGTTAAATGATGTCAGAAAGACAGTCCACTTAATTCCACAGAATAAACGGAGGCGGTAAAATGGTGAAAAATGCTCCCTTTAATGACACTGAATTAACATTACACAAAAAAACATGTTGGCAAATGACTTAAAAGAACATTCTAACAGTAGGAAATGGGTGACATTCTGGAACAGTGAGAATAGGGAGGACCCTTTAGAACAGTATGGACAATCGCAAACGTGATGAACAGTCTAAAAACACCATGAAGGTAAAAGGACATTGTAGAGCATGTAGAAGTACAATAGTCTTGAAGAGTGAATAAAGGACAACGTTCTTGAACAGCGTGATTGATTACTAGTTTCTAGAACAGTGAATATAGAATTTTTTCAGAGCTCTCTGAGATTCATTCTAGACCTGCAAGAACAGGAGAGAACAGTCTTGAGCCGAACTGGGGAAATCACACACACCAGGTAAAAAGTTTGTTTTAGTGCTTGTCTGAAAACTTGCTCTGGGCTTCAGACTAAACTCTTACAATAAGGCATTCTGCACTCTCCGTCTACCTATTCTGCATTCTTGTGAGGTGCAAATGAACCAGTGCAAAGACTTTTTCACCCTTTCGAAACAGTGCAACTAGTTAACTAAAAGATAAAGAAACAATACTAATAAACGCTTCAAACAAATTCCCAAAATATTATCAGTTTTCAGTTTTTTTTAGATGATGTTTAAAGAAAGTGTCTTGGGCGAAAGACACGACAAAAGACGGGGCGATAAAAGGGGCAAGGGTAGCGAGGAGGAGGAGGACTCCAAGGTGGGGAGTATGAAGGAATCAGGGGATGAACAGGGAGCATGCAAGGCAGAATTCTGCCCCCTACAATAAAAACAGAAATGAAACATTATAAATGTTGAAAATGGTGATGGGAGGAGGATGTAGAAAGGCTTGAGAAAGGACTGTTCAACATTCTGGGAAAGAAACACGTCTGTTTACTGAGAGTCAGATTAATCCAAAAAAATGTCTTTGCATTTCAATAGACAATGTTTCCGACGTTCATTTTGGCTTAGCACAATGGCTAAAAGTCAAACAGAGCGCCTGTCTACCCGAAAGAGAACACTTCTTTATTGTAGAAAAATTAACCTGGATTTGGATTCCAGTTAGGGATGCACCGAAATGATTTTTTTGGACCAAAACCGAACATGAGGAAACACTTGGCCGAAAACCGAAACTGAAAGAAATTATTATTATTAAATTAACAGAATTAATCTGTTACAAAACTATGAAAATATTTATTTAGCATACAAACAATGCACAATATAAAATAAAATTTGAAATAAAATATTTTACTTGGCCCCACTCATGAATAGCCCAAAAGCAAAATAACTGAAATATTATACAATTAAATATCTTCCCTCAGAAAACTAGTGAATTCAAGTGCATTTTAATATTCTGAACGAAGTGCATGAAAAAAGTGCATTCAGAACAAGTGCTTTAAAAGCTGTTGAAAGATTTAACAACATTCTCTGTAGGCCTATAACATAGTGTATCAAAACAAAGACTGACATAGCCCATATATTAACTGGGTGTGCTTGCCTCTTCTGTGCTCGATCGGGATGTTTTGATTTTATATGATAAATTAATCCCAATGTTGAGAAAGTCTTTGTGGATGCACCCCCTCTAGAAATTTCTGCATTCCTCGCTTTACAAACGGCTTTCCGCGTTTCTTTCTTAGACATATCAAAATGCGCCCACACGGCAGGCATGCTGACTCTAATCCAGTCTGGCGCCTGCAGGCTGCACTTGTTGATTTCGTAATCACTGTTTCGGTCGCGTTAAAAAAAAAATCGCCCAAAACCAAAAATGACAAATTTTCGGGGGCCAAATATTCGGTGCATCCCTAATTCCAGTGCTTTATGTAGTTTAAACAAACATGATAGTACCAAAATGTTGAACTAGTGATCTGTCTACAAGGATGGCATGCATACTGTATGGTGGAGGCACAGCTGGACCGTAACCGTAAGGGGCATATCCTGTAAGAAAATACACATAAATATCATTAATATAGGCCTATATTGGAATTTGCATTTAATTAGCCACACGCTATGCACATATGAATTCATTTATTTTATGTTCCCAGCTTTAGGTACTCAAGGGTTTGACTACAAGTACTACAAGAAAAGTTTTACCTGTGGTAAAGTATGCAGGGGGTGGCGGGAGGACAGGAAGTACAGGCCTGGGCACTGTAACACTCCTTTTCCTACGCCGAAAGCCATTTGTAGGGCCTGGATTCATCTAAGAGGGTACAGAAATATACATATAAATTCTGCTGTTTAAAGTGATCTACTAGCATGAAATTTCTACAATCCCATATCCCAAATGAAGTCAAACAGAAAACATGGTTGGTGCCTGAAGTGTGTTTTTTTTTTAGTTTTGCACTGCAGCTGCCTTCTTAATATCAGACAATGTATTACATCCATGTTGAATTACACACAATGTTTAAGAATAAACAAATGTACAGTCAAAACACAGCTTCAACTACAGCACGTCTGACACCAAAAATGTCTCAACTGATATATTATCATTGCAGCAAGTACTTTTTTGGTCAGACTATCACTGATATAAGTATGTTAAAAATAAATAGATGTAGTTGTGCATGTGTAAGGGTAAATGTTGGAACTGTTACTTTTGTGGAGGACCTCTTCCTCTTGTTGCTCTTTGTGCTTTGTGCCGAGAAGAGTTTTTCTATTGCTGCCAAGGCTGCATTCGCCTTTGCAACCTTTTTATTTGGTCCACATCCTCTGAACTTCTGTCCATCCACTTGCACCTTACACACGGGTGGCAAAACAGCTTGTGTTCAGCGACTGAGAGAACGCTCCACCATAAACGTCTTCATGATCATTTGAACATGAAAATCAAGAACGTCTAGGGTTTGGAAGTATCACTTGATTAAAAGAACTACCAAGCAGAGAGACAGATGGTGAATACGGATGACGTATTTTGGTGGTGCATTAGGTGGTGACTAACATTCTACATATCATCATCAGAGGTGTGGAAAAAATCCATCACCGTTTTTATACTGTTAGAATTTTTCCCTCATAATGTCGTTTTATCTACATTATGTATACACTCTCACCTCAATAACGAAGCGCTCTGGTTGGTTCTCTCCATTATCTGTGATTACATCATATGAAAGCCCTCTCCTCTTCTCATTCAACTCCATTACAGGGTTATTGCCCCTGGCTGTGAGGACAAGAGGCTGATATTTAACCTGGAAAAAAAGCACAAACCACAGAGTATTTACTGCACACTAGGGCTGCGGGGTCGACCCCTAAACCCGCAGGTTAGAACAACAGGTGGGGCAGAATGTCAGCTCATCAGGAAAGTTTGTGGGTGCAAGTAGGGTGGGTCAAAAAGTAACAAAGCAGATTTTTAACCAAGTTAAGAATAACTTAAAAGGCATTGCGGGGTTTGTTGAAGTCACTAATTAACACATATTTTTGCAGCTCCCGCTAGACGGGCTGGCACTAACGGGTTGTGCGGGCATGAGTCATAAAAGCCCTGACCTGTGCATTTTTAACATTAACGCCCTCTCAAAATGCCTGGACATTATAGACCAAGGACATCCATAGAGTCATGAGATATCTTTCCTGTATAAATTTGTTTCCAACACATCATGTTGGTTCCCGTTTCATTTCACTTTAAGATCCTTTTGCATTTCATCTTCATATTGCTCCTGATGGGAGTAACAATTAAATGAATACCTGGTCAGACACGCAATGTGGCTAAAGGAGTGGAAGCTAAGAGGAAATGAAACCTTTACTCTAGCTGAGGAAGAGCTGGAGCTTTCAGACAGAGTCTCCTCTTTCATCTCACCACGCTGTTCGACCACAACCATCAAGGAGCCTTCGTCAGCACCTTTAAAACATCATCGCAGGTCTGTCAGGCAAGTGTCACATGAATGGTCTTCACAAGGATCAAATGATCATTAAAAGGGTGCGTGTAAAAAAAACACGCATACTCTTAAACTTCTTGCGTGCAGGCTCCTCCAACTTTTCATCCTGACAGTTCTGAGATGTCCCTGCTGAATCACAAACACAGTTTCAAAACCTGGAAAGAACGGGTTAAATAGATCTCAGACTTAACACACCTGAAACCACCGACCTCCTGCTAAAATAGGGTCCATTTTGAGGAACTTGTAAATCTGGCCGAAAGCTTGCAGCCGAAACGCGCACTAAGAAATGAGAGAATATTAGATCACTCCACAATTTTACTTTACATCTTCGGTCTATCCGAGGGATGTTCTAACCTGTGCAGTGTGGGTAAGAAGCTCCGCTTGACTGTTCGTCATAGCTGATAAAGCATCTACAGGCTCTTTTTCACATGGATCACGTAGTCCAGGCCCATCTACAAACAGAAAAAAAAATTCAATCATTAATGATTTACCACCAGAACGTAACGATCAGACAGTAGGATATTTACCGGGAAGCAGAATGCCTGAGGAAATGCAGCCCAAGACCCTTCGGAGAGCGTCGCTGGGGGTCAGCTGAATATAACTCGTGGCGACGGCTTTCTCACAGATCAGCTCCAAAGGCTGAGGGGACACAACACAAATTGAGCAGAAGGCACTGGTGGTTCTATGGCCGTCCTAATCACACAGCTAAGAAAACTTCGGAGAAAGTGAAAAACGAGTTGGAAAAATGAGTAGGATTTATATTTAACACGCAGGTCTAATTAACGCTCCATTTAATAACTCATTCCATGTCAAAGTCGAATCACAGTGATTTGACCCCATTCATCAGACATGCTGGAACTCTGAAGCTGCAAGAAGTGGCTCAAAGAGACTCTGGGTTGTGTGTGAGTGAATGTACCCTAGAGCCAAATTAAAAGTCAAAGGTTCAGATTTGGATCTGAATAACTGTGTAAAATGCAGAAGAATCATTGTTAGACTGGGTGCTGTTTTGGACAACAATAATTCATAAGAAATCACGACATTTAATACAGACATATTTTAAAAAACATATTCCGATGTAATGATTCTAAGTGTTGTGATGAGACTGAGCTCTTATCACCCGGAATCAGCCTGTTGCTGGCCAGTGTGATGCATTTTTTTGTTGTCTTTGAACAGCCTCTTTGTATGCTCTTCGTTTTTTTTTTTTTCTGCCCCCTGACAGTATATCACTGAAAATCTTGACAATAGTGTGATCACATTTTCCATCCCTCCCTAAACTCCCACCAAACTCACCCATCCTTTGAGAGGCTCCCAGGTTGGATTTTTGTTGCATATGTCCCTGAGGATCCGAAGAACTACGAGACAGGACTTCTTACCACTCACTCGGACCTGAAGGAGTCAAATCATGCCTTAGCGGAAAGATTTTACGAGGCAAAAATGCAGTTCCAATGTTAGAAGCCATGCGGTTCACGAAGGTGCGGTAAAGAGTAAAGGTGATTGCTCAAGAAAAATAAAGACCATTTGTGTCAGTTTGGGTTAATCAGGGGTGAGATGAAAACGATCTTATTTTGCAGCCCCAAGCTGTGAACGGATTTGAGATTTCTTTCATTTGTCTGTGCCGTAGGCTACAAAAACAACATGGTGCAAGGTGATGGCCAACCTGAAACCATCTGGCATGCCGCAGAGAGGCCAGAGCACGGAGGCAACTCAGCTGGTCCAGCAGATCAGACGGCTCTTGTCCATTTGTTTTTTCCACTGGTGAGAAAAACAGAACAGGACAGGACAGGACAGGAAAGAGACACAGACAATTGAAACAATGAGCTTTTCCGTGAGGACACACTGGCAGAAACGAGCAATATTACCAGTTAGGACCAAAGCAAGTCAAGAGAAGTTATTTCATGCAGGCCAGTTCATTCTAAAAGAATCTTAAGAGGAGCATTAGCAGCATTTTTGACAACTCAAGATGCAGATCAGCGGTTTAGGCAGCGAGCAAACCAAATGTGAGAACATGGGAAAGGACTAAAAATACCAGCAAGGGGACTGGGCCAAAAACCAGGGAACAGAACACTGCATGAGGTTTCATACTAACAGGAGTTTCTAGAATAGCTGAAAGTGCAGAAATTTAGCCTGTTTTTGTTCTTCCAAACACTCCATACTGGTATTTCTCTCACACTGGTCAGATGTTTATTACCCCAAGAACTTCTCCTGAGAGTAAACACATTCTTGCCACCCTGCTTGTGAGTTCTCATCTTTAGGACAGTAGTGCAGGTGCCATGACATTCTGAGTATGGCCAGTGACACTGCAAGACAATATTGTGGCCATAATCACCCATCCACCGGTCATAAAACCAGTTCTTCCTAGTGCCACATGAAGAGGTGAGAAAGATTCAGAAAGCATGTGACAATATAAAAAAAACAGGATGTTACAAGCAAGATGAGAGGGTGATCAACAGTTAAAAAGTCTCAATCTGACTGAAATTCCATGGTGCAGAGCGAGTGCAAGAGGGAAAATTCAAAGGAAAAAAAACAGAGGGCCCTGGATCCCAAGACTCCCGCTCTACACTCCAGCTGCTATGTCAAAGCGCCAATGAAAGCAGGAATCCGGCAGCACTGGGCAAAATGTCGACAAAGGACTCAATGCTGGGGTGACATGACAAGAAGCTATGTGAATATTCCTTCCCTAGGTTCTAGAAAGTTAACTGTATGACGCAGTTTATGCACACTGGATCAGAGACAAAACCAGCAAGCGATGGTTTCAGAGTGCTGAAATGCATCTGAACTTTACTTGATGTCTCAGAAAAGAGGCTGTTTTGTGGCGTGTGAACTCCATGGCTGTTACCTTGGCCTTGCTCTGGCTCTTCGGTTTTATTCTTCATTGATGTAAGGGTGACCCTGAGAGGCAGGTCAGGCCTGCTGCTTTTGAAAACCAGAAAAGCTGCCTCCGGAATGCATGGCTGCACTGTGTAGATCTCTTCTGTTAGTTTCTGCAAAGGGAGAAAAAAGGATGCAGCTACATATAGTACATAAAAAAAATGTACCTAAGCTTGTTGTATCTTCAGTGTTTCTCACACAAATAATACGAACTATGCTATGAACCATTTTGTGAGTCTTATCTCTTTTTAGACAGATTTCCCAATAGTGAGTTCTAAAAAAATATGACCAAATTCCATAACAGACACAGTGAAGATAACCAGAGTCAAGATGCCTTTGGCTGCAGGTAACACAGAAGGTTAATCAAAGCGACTTATCTTCTGCGCAGCATTAATGAACTTGCCGTTTGGTAATTACGCCCATTTGGCTTTTACTTAAATACTTACAGGGCAGAGTAGCTGATAGCTTTGTTAATTACATTTCTGGAGCCATGTCCCCAGCACTGACTCACTGGAGCATTTTGGACATGTGGGCTATTTTGAGAATGGAAACACCAGCAGCAGTTTCAGCCCAGTTTTAAAGTAACCAAAGGTTTGTGGAAGTGGGAATCCTCCGAGTAATGCTTGCTAACCTTCATCTGCAGTTGAAGGTTTGTGCAGATTGTGAGAAGCAGAGTTTTGGTCGGTTTCTCGCGGCACACCAAGACCAGGTCCAAGTCCATCGCTGCCTTGATCAGGAGGCCTTTAGCCACTGAACCAACACGCACTACACCAATCAGTGGGCCATTATACCTGACCAAAACCAATAGGAACAATGTGAAAAACCCCTAGCACATTTTCTTTCAAGGAAATGCTCCACTACGGAGAAATATAAAGAATCAGACCACAGTGGTACTGACAGGTAGCGGACATCTTAAGCTCTAAAAGCTCTCTCACAGAAAGCTATTAGAAGAATTACAAATACATTACTCTACATATTATTGAACAGTTGGCTTTTTTTTATGACAAATGTCAGGTCTAAAGCAGATTATTTTTTATATACAAATAGGATATTGTAAGGCAAGAACTTTATCAAAAAACCCTAATGTACCTAAATCTACTATTATTTTTCCATTTACTGTATTAAAACACAAATTCCTTGGTCCATTTACTGATTTAAGGTAGTTAATAAAAGGGCTTTATCTGTGCTAAAAACATTATGACCTTTGGTTCCTATCCCTACCACTGTAAAGTTGATTTGTTTCTCTACAACAGCAGTTTCTATGTTTACATTTCACTAACTGCATTATGCAGATATTTTAAGACGGCTGATGGCTGTGAGAAAGTATGACTTATGAAACCTTTGAGTGCAACTGTTGTGTGAACTGAAAACTGCTGCTTCATTTTGTCATCAATGGGACCTTAAAGTGTCCATTTGTCATACATGAACACGCCACAGCACACAGTGTGAACAGCAGGAAATTCTTCCTCTGCATTTAACCCATTCACCAAGTGAAGCAGTGGGCAGCCAGGAGCACAGCGCCAGGGGAGCAGTGTGCAGGGACGAGTCCTTGGTCAAGGGTACCTCAGAGGTACCACTAGCAGTCCTGGGAATCAAACACACGGGCTTCTGATTGCAGAGGCAACTCCCTAACCACTAGGCCACCAGGTGCTCTGAAAAAAGCATGAGCTTAATGGGGGAATAGAAAAACTTACGTTGAGCTGTCTTCTGCAGGGTCCTGATATGAAACAAGGCTAGCGTTAGTTGGATCAGTAAGCCAGTCTGAGACCTGCTTTAGGCCTTTCTCCACATCTGACACTAAAGACTGGATGACCTCCAGCTCTTCGGCTGATGGGTATATTTCAGCGTGTCTGGCCAAAACATAACAGTCATCATCGACCACTAATCCAAGAGAATTCTGAAAAAGAAAAAAAAGACCCAGACCACAGAGCACAATATCACGTGCCACATTAAACAAATGTCTTTAGAAACGTATGCATACTCATATACATACTCCAACACACACACACACACACACACACACGTACACGTGTCAAAGAGCAAATAGGCAAAGATCATATGTCCAAAGCAACTTACATTAGAGGCATCCTCCATTGTGAATTAGAGAATGGTAACCAGAACAGTGCCACAACAGAACTGACCCAAAATCTTCATTTATTAACCGTTTTCCTCCAGATCCAGTTCAAGGCTGAAATGAACAATAATGAGAAACTGTTCATTTTCATTACAAATACTTGGTTTTTATATATATACATACATATGTATACATATGAATATGTGTACATCCATATATATGTATGTATCTGTGTATGTATATGTACGCATATATATATAATGTGTGCGTGTGTGTGTGTATGTGTGTATATATATATATATATATATATTTATATAAA
>JBBPCX010000040.1:8811586-8839943 GCA_037974365.1 Hydrocynus forskahlii | reverse complement strand
AATGCTGGAATAGAAAAGGGTCTTCCCCAAACTGTGTCCACAAAGTTGGAAGCATGGCGTTGTCCAAAATGTCTTGGCATGATGAAGCATTAAGATTGCCCTTTACTGGAAGTAAGGGGCCTAGCCCAAACCCTGAAAAACAGTCGTGTCCCAGGACTTTTGTCCATATAGTGTACACAATTGTATTATGCTCACATCTTAATGGTAAATATGTGAAACGCTGATTTAGCTTTTTCATTATTTAATACATTCACATAGTCATGTATAAGTGCGTTTACAGGTGCGTAATGTTTGAGTGAGTGGCACTGCCCTTAGATACTGGATTTTGCTTTAGAGAGTGGAAAAAGTCAATTTCTGGGTTCACACACATGGAAAATCTCAGAATATGAAAAATCTTTGTAGAAAAATCTGTATAGACCATGCACATCGTTAAATTCCTAATAAACACCCCAGGACTCCTAACATGCCTCCCTCAGATGAATATTTTGATAAAAGTGCAGGGACAATCTCTGCTGCCATACGGACTCACGTGTGGAGCCTAATTTCTAGCAACATGTCCTCAAATTCCAACAGAAACACTAAAAAATCTTGCGGAAAGCCTTCCAAGAGTGGAAGCTTTTATAGCTGCAAAGTCATTAAAGTCCCTGTTCGTGGAACTGTCAGGTGTCCCAATACTTCTGGCCATTTAGTGTTAATTACAAGGTAAGTTAAGCTGACACGCGGAGCCTAATTTCTAGCCACGGCGTGCTAAGGCGTGTAGCATCTGAGCTTTTTGACGCCAGCGTAGATACTGATGACAATTACACTAATGTTGCACAAAACGTCAGAATAAGAAAAAGAACAGGGCTGCCCTGGTTCACTAGGACCGAGCTGAAAGCTGCAAACCACAACCCGTGGCGTCTGTCCGTGTTTATAAAAGCTCCACTGCAGCACCGCTCCCGTCACTCACTGCAATCAGCAATTTAGGAGTTGAGGAGTGGACTCTGCTCACAACTCGATCAAACACTTACCACTCAAGTGGAATACGAAAACACCGTGAATGTCTCGTTTATCGAGGAGCGTCCGTTTTCGAACCAGCGCGTCTCCTTCTGCGGACCGCTTGAATGGTGTAAAATCAGTTTCAGTATATCGCTCGCCTTCTCTGTGATAGCGTGGACGGTGTAGTCAGTCTATACCTCTCTCTTCCTTTGCCTCTGGCGCTCTCTCTCTCAAATACACACAGGTGCTTTCTCTATGGATGGAGTATTGAGTCTGTCTCTGACACACACAGGTGCTCTCCGTCTCTGGCTCTCTCTCTCACTTTTTCTCTCTCTCTCACACACACGCCGGTGCCCCCTCTCTTTCTCCCTGTTTCTGGTGCGCTCTCTCTCTCCGTGTGATTGCGTGGATGGTGTAGTCTCTCTCTCTCTCTCTCTCTCTCTCTCTCTCTCTCTCTCTCTCTCTCTCTCTCTCTCTCTCTCTCTGGTTCCTGCTCTTTGAACCAGCATTTACCTAGTACAAGTGTTATTTAATGGATATTTTTCAGCTCACTACAATATGATATGAATCGCATCTGATTATAGTATGTTCATATAGTATGAAATTCTGCTTATGATCCACTATACTGAAAAAGTATTGGGACACACCTGTTTTTCAGGGTTTGGTCCAGGCCCCTTACTTCCAGTGAAAGACAATCTAAATGCTTCAGCAGACCAAGGCATTTTGGACAACACCATGCTTCCAACTTTGTGGACACAGTTTGGGGAAGAACCTTTTTTATTCCAGCATGACTGTGCCCCAGTGCACAAATCAAGTTCCATGAAGACATGGTTTAAGGAGTTGGGTGTAGAACTGGCCCGCACCCCATCCAAAACCTTTGGGATGAACTGGAATAGAGATTGTGATCCAGGCCTCATAAACGCTTTACAGAATGAATGGGCACAAATTCCCAGAGAAACTCCAAAATGTTGTGGAAAGCCTTCCAAGAAGAGTGAAAGCTGTTATGGCTTCAAAGGGGGGACCAACTCCATATTAAAGTCCTGTTAGTGCAATGGTCAGGTGTCCCAATACTTTTGTCAATATAGTGTATATTTTTTGGTATATTCTAAGAGGGCAGTTTAGTTTTTCTAAGCGATTGCACAAGTTGGCTGGGTGTGTTTCAAGCTTTCAACAAGCAGGATATCACAGTAAGCTTCACAGTTAGTTGCTCCTCATTATTGTCTTAACTGAGCCAACATTGCTGAGACGTCCTGCTTATGACATACATGCCAGTTCATTTGGCTTCCCTTACAACTAAAGTACTGCTATATATTATGTAGTATTACATTCTGTTGATTTCATAATACTATAAATTACACAGAGGACCGTATTCATGGACATGGACTAAGACTAGTCTTTGTCTAAAATACAATACCTATAGGGTGGATTTCCCAGACAGGGATTGAGCCTAGTCCTGGATTACATAGTGCTGTGAATAGGGATTTTCCATTAAAAAGGAAAGGGAAACCGACCCATAGTGTTTCACCATTAGACTTCCTATTTTGCCTTAGGCCTAATCTGGGTCTGGGAAGCTGGCACTAAGCTTTGTAGTGCTGTACTCTGTAATAATCCATGTTCTGACCTCTGTATATCATTTTTAAGATATCTTACAATAATTAGTATTATGTGAATGAATTTTTGTAGCAAACTAAAGTCTGTGGACTTACTGTAAAATATAAAACAAAAGTATATAACTACAGAACCATCTTGTCACGGGTTTGGTGTGTCTGACAGTTTCCACCAAAAGCTGATGAAAAGGGGAATCTAATGGCCTACCAAATATAGCTTTGCTCATGCATTTTTGATGACTTTCTCAGTGAGTCAGGCATCCAGAAAGAATCGATTTTGTTCAGAGACAAGGTCGAGGAGGGCAGGACCACTTGATGGACTGACGATAAAGTCAGAAGGTTGTACATATGAACCCTGCCACAGAGCGTCACTCTTCACAGCTTATATAAACCGTATAAATCCCGCTTTCCTCTGAATGCTCTCATCTTTTTGAGATCATTCATATTCCGAGATGTTTGGCAGGGGTCAACACAGCTGTAGAAACCATCTCTTGGCAAACAGATAATGGTAAGGATTGACTTAGAGTGAGGAGCACCATACAGTATCAGAGATTTAAAAACCATAACACTCTTTTCTGCTTGTGTGTAATCCCTCCATCATGACATGGCACGTCAGGCCTTACGTATGTGTTTCATAATTCCCTCCAAGGTTGCACACAGTGAGAGGCAATGATATGCAAGGTGGTGAAACAGAAAACGCTTCCATTTCTGAGAAACTGTGGATTTAAACCTTTATTTTCTTTACGCAACCATATGGCCACTGGATATGTGGAAATGGCACTGGCAGCTGTCATCTTAATACCCAACACTACCAAAATTAAAGGGCAGGATGCTCAAAATAATACCATGCTGCCATCTAGTGGGGAAAAAAAACAGCCTGGTGAACTGGTGGAATGGACCAAATGGAACCGTGAACATGAAGTAAGATGCTGTAAAAAGAGATGCCATTTGGCATCCTCCGGCACACCAGTATTATGTAACTGTGGATCCAGCATGGCTTCTCTTGATCAAATGAAAGACTTTGCTGGAACGCCACTGAAGGTGTTGTCGTTAGGTAGTGGCTTGGATGAGTCAGTCCTCTTTTGGCTTTGCGAGTTCCTTTGGAAACAAGAAAAAAACGAGTCACAGTAAAAGCAAACCTCTGTGAGAAAAAGTTGTCAGAAACAAGCCAACATTTAATATGGAAATGTACTCGTAAGAGTACAACGTGCTTCTTGATGGTCCAATTGTGTGCCTTAAAAAGATTTTTAAAGGTACAGAGCATATTTGTAGAAAATGAAAATTAAAAAGCTGGAGTCAAGACAGGGTGTAATGAGCCATTTGAAAAACATTTTTCTGAACTATGTTCCTTAACTTAATGCTCTGAAGACATACTCAGTGAGAACATTTGTACTATTTTTTGAGAGGGTAGTTTTTATAGTTCCTGTTGTTTTCCATTGAGAATTATTCATACTTCATGGCTGTCTTAATAAAACGTTTAAACTTGAAAAGAGAATAAATAAACGTTAACTGTTAAGCACACTTTCAGTGCATTTATACAGTTTCAACGCAATAAACTAATATATATGAACAATAAGTATTTAGTCATAAGCTTAAACATAAAAACATTGTCCGGTGGGGAAAACATATTCATGCACCACAGACAACATTGTTACTTCACTGCAAAGCCACCGTAAGCCATTACAGCACTGAGACGTCTATGGTAAGAAGTAAATAGCTTTTTGCACCATTGTGGTTCAGGGTATGAGGGTACCGCTATTCTACTTGTGTGAAATCCTCCCAACCAATGGGTCCATTTTGTAGTAACACCAAGTAGCATTTGCTTAATAACCTTTTTTTGAAGCATTAATGTTTAGATTTTTACATATACATTTTATTGATGACTGAATATTTTTTTAAATATTTGTGTTGTGCTAATAAATACGCAATTAATATACATATGAATACACATTTTGTTCATATTTTAAATACAAACTAAAAGGCATTATGTGAATGGTCCTGAAACAGCTAAATTAAGTCTATTAAATAACCATTTCTACTGGTCCATTTATCCTGAAATGTTCACACAATGTGAAGAGCAACTGAAGTTTTGTGTAAAAAAAAAAGAAAGGTTTTGATATTACAGTGCAGGCTTAATAATATGAATGCTCAGATCATATAATCTACCTTTGCATATGAAGCTGAGTGCTTCTGGAAAGGGGTCCTATCTTGGACAGGACAGAGCTGCGCGTGTTTGTTTGCCGTGGGACCAGCCCCAGGTCTCCAGTCTTAAAGAGAGGGAGGTGGGAAGTCGCCTTCTGTAGTGGGACAGGTTGGCCTGGTCTTCAGCAGTAAACACATTTGAGAAATATCACAGTAATGGAAATGTTTAGTAGGGGTGCAGAACAGATACATTGATCTGAAGGTGGAGATTCACTGGATTATGTAATGTCAGCTTTTAACTTCTGAAAAGGTTTTTCTTGACAAAATCATATTCTCAGGCAATGTCTACACTAAAAAACATTGTTTTTATTGTTTGTATTCCACTGTTGTATAAATACTTGCTCTACCCAGTACTGAATATCCTTTTAAAGGTCCTTTTGAATCATGTAAAGGTAAAGTTTGAAATGATGCACCAAATAATCTAATTGGCTCAAGTGGCTCATGTAATGTTCTATAATGTGACAAAATTTGAGTCTTCTGTTCTATGTACCTCTCTGTTGCTTCTCCCATTTTGAGTTTATGAGCATAGTCTGTCTTGGGGATGAAGTCAGAGAGAGTGGAGCCTTCCAGCGCTGCCGACAGCTTCTGCATGATCTGATTTCGCCGAATGAGAACATGCACTTCTGCGTCTTCTTTAAGGATCTCCTGTAATGACCAAACTGATTAAAGCCACTGCTTATTCAGTTTATCAGCTGCATCACACCATATCCGCCTGATCACTTGTAACATTACCATCAAGGCTTCCTTTAAAGCCATAGCTGCCTCCTGGAGTCTTTCTGCCTCAGCTTGTTTTCTGTAGAGCTCGGCCGTTAGTGATTCATGCTTCTGTCTGAGTATATCATTCAAAACATAATCATAAAACAGGATTTAAGCAATGTTCTTCTAGTACTATGTGAGTCCAATATTAATATTTATGTACTGATTATTAACATCTGTATTCCTTTTCAGTTTCCATTTCACGCGTGGATGATAGGAACCATAGGTCTGAAATGTTTAATGCCTCTGAAAACACATCAAACCACTCTGACTTCTCAGAAACTGAATGTCAGAAATAAATAAAAAAAAAAAAGTGGAATTGTTTTCAAAATACTGTAGTACATGAAAATATGATTTTACCATGTCAGCACTCAGTACTGGACCAGTAAAAGATTTTCAGTATGTGTTTTTAACAGTAGTTTGGAAAAATAAAAAACAGTCAAATGATTATTTAGACAAAAGCAGCTTTTTATACCAAAGAGGACACTTTGAGAAACGTAAGGCTCAATTATGTAAAATGAACCCACAGAATAAGTACAGCAAACCCCCGCTTATCGTGGGGGTTACTTCCGCGTTGTGATGTGGCTTAAAAAATGCATAAAAATTTATATTTTTATAGCGCAAACCCCAAATATGTTACTAAGACACATATCCGTACTGTACAGTTTACACTGAACTCCTGCAGTGCTAGAATGTAAATACCGATGTTACCCCTGTACAGACTGTAATTCATGCACGTGCGTTGTCTTTGGTATGCGCTGTCATTTTCTTTGGTATAAGCAGGTAAATACAGTAATACATTAATTTAATTTGCAGTAATAAAAATACAGGGCTTTAAGAAGAACAAAACGAAAAACAGGAGAACACTCGAGACGCTCCACGGGGAAAATTCTGGACTGCAGCTGCATCAAAGGGCAGCAGCCAATCAGCAGCAAGGAGAAATAAATAGCGTTCGTTCTCCTATTGGCTACTTTCAAACCTCCCGCCTCTGAGTACAGCAGTATTTCACCATCCCAAGCTTGTTTCCCTCCACAGTACCAAAAAATGTATAGTTATTTTTATATGGAAATGTAGCTGAATTTACATAATACTTACAATAATTAGTAAAGTACATTTTTCTTAATAATTTATCACTAAAATTCAATAAAAATTGTATAGTATACAATTTTTCTTGGATTTTAGTGCTAAATTATAAACAATCCAGCACGAGGACATGGGGCATGGCGGACTAGGTTAACCCACAGCTTTTTTCGTGCCAATAATATTGGGCATGGTGCTAAGCAACCCAGCACAAGGACGAGGGGGCGTGGCGGACGAGGCCCGGACATCAAAAAAACAAATTAATGCGAAGGATACCTCCAGTTTCCGTGTTAGTGTGGGGGTTTCAGCGAACAATTATTAGTTCGGTTCTCAGAAAAAATCCGCAATGAACTGAAAACGCGACTGCTGATCCGCGTTAAAGTGGCGGTTTACCGTAAATGGTAAAGTAGCATTTTTTTCAGATGTAACCAGCAATCAATGAAGGCATCCTCAAACCTTTAACAGACAATGTATCTCAAAAGAGCCCAATCTGGTTATTCAACCTGAGGTCATCATGCTCTTTCTGTAGTGTGAAGTGGCCATCCAAAAGCTGTTGGTGCTCTTGTTTATGCCTAGCAAACTTCTCCAGCTCCGTCTGCATCTCCTTGCCCTTCTCTGTCAGCTGCTGCACCACCTTCCGGAAGGAGAAGAAAATGCATCTGACCTATTCATCTAGACACTGCACATGGATATACCACGGCACAAGCAGAAGCTAATAGGAAATTACAAAAAAAATTTTTTGTAAATTACATTTGTTGCAAACCTTCTGATTTCCAACAGTCTTCCTAGTCATCCCATTCAGCAGAGACTCCATAATCTCCAATTCTCTCCTAACATTTTGCTCTCTGGATTTTAGAGCATCGTTCTCGTCCTGCAGCTCTGTAGTCCTGTCCGCAAGCTGCCTGAGCTGAGCCGTCACAGACACGTTCTCGCGCATGGTCCTCCGGGTCGTCTCCGGCATCCTGCGGTCCGAGACTCTGCGAAATTCATCCGCGACGGCAGCCACATGCTGCTGCATCTCTTTCTTCAGTCTTCAAGGGGAACGCCACAAATAAAGATTAAGGGTCGTCACAATTTTCACTTTTACACTTGTACATGGATCAAAGCAAAAAAAATCATCTGACTGAATTTTTTAAAGCAAATGCTCCGTGTCGCGGGCCCATACCACCACGGCCATGCATCAAACTTTTAGCGCTGTGTTGACCATTATCCCCTAAGCCCCTAGTTGAGATCCCACACAAAAGCACACACCTGCCATTTTCATCTTTTTGCACCATGAACTAAACAGCTCGCCATTATCGCCCATTTCATTTAGCCAAGCCCATCTCCACTTATTCTTTACTGTTTTGTGATGTCCGACACATCTGTGTATTCCTTTAACAGACACACATCTATGCTGGCAAAACCGAAAGCAAATTGACGCGCGCAAGTGATGCAAATCGAAGGGCCTATGTCCTGTAAAATAAGGCTTTACGGACTATTTATATAGCCACGTTTACAAATAGCCTAAACTGAATACTTAGGCCTCACCTGTCAATTTTCAACATTGAAAATAAGGGATTTTTACCAAGATCCCGACCCAAAATACGGGGAATTTAGAGCACTTTCCCATTGCCATTCCTCTGTTAACCGCAAGAAAACGGACTCCAAAAACTGCTGTTATTTATTTATTTTTAACAGAGCATAAGCTCTCGCAGCACTTGCGACACCGGAGCCACGGTCCTGAATCTTGAGCTTCGGAGTTTTGGCTTCTTTATCTATTTAAGCAATGGGTTTTCTCCACTGTTTCCGACCTTTTTTTTTAGCTACTACTAGCGGATCAGACATTTCATGAAACACCACTGCCTTCCAATCATAAACAGGTTCTATTCCAATTGTGGAGAAAGGGGGATTTGCTGCAGGAGGACAGCACGTCAGTCACAACCCAGGCAGGATGGAGTTCAAAGGATGTTTAATACCCATTTAAGCTTGCACATGTAAGGATAATGTATGATGTTTGGTTCTGTAACAAATAAAGGAAGAAATTACTACTGTGCTTATGTTAAACAGATGCTGGATGGACTAAATGCTTAGTGTAAATCTAGAACAATAAACTGTAATTATTCAATAGGTTCAGGACTCGAGTAAAGTTTTGTTCATCTGAACACAATCCTCAAACAAGAGCAAAGTGCCTGAATATACAGCACAGCCATGAATAGTTAGTCCCTTTACTGTCTCTTTAGCTTACTACTGTTATTAGCAGTGTATAGAGGATCTAAAGTGAAAAGGGTAAGTTGGAACATAAGTACAAGCTCCCAAGCACAGTTTCCCCGTGTCTCTCTCTCGCACGCGCGCACTAGACACACACCCAGTCCTTTGCATGCACTAGCGCTCTCTTTACACTACACAAGATGCCTTTCTTTTTTTTAAATCATTTTTTTCCTTCGGCTCTACATCAATCTCATTAACCTTTGGTGCACTCAGTTGACAGAAATCCATCATAGCCACAGAAAACTTTAATCCATGCATAGTATTATAATTAGGGCTAGGTTTTGAAATTTGTCATTTAATATAAATGTTTAATACCTAAGACCTGCATGAGGGACTTAGAATGTTCCAAAATCAATAAATCTTGATTAGTATGTAATTTGCTGCTGTCAGGGGATATACCTACTTCCTCCAACTTATTTCTTGTCTTCACACCCACTTTCAGTTTGTAATAAAAAAGGAATAACATCAGGAAAACTTTACAATATTTGTTTATAGGCTACCCTGGTACAGAAGTAGCCCAGCTGATGGAATGGACAACTGGTTTCACGACCATAGGAATACAAACCCAGGAAGTATAAAAGACAGAGCCTAACAATCCCACGGTGTGGTTCCACCAACTGGCTTGGTGTCGTTGTTGTTTTGCTACATTTGTATGCCAAAATAAAGAAAACCGCCTATATCATTTCCTGTTGTACAGTTGTTCTTATTAGATTACCTTAGAAGTTTAAGTTTTCTCCACGACAGAACCCACGACCTTCCGAGGGGCAACTCCTTGACCACCAGGCCACCAGCCACCCCATATATATATATTTTACTTAAAATGACATTGTGGCTAAAAATTGGAAACTTGGAACCACTGGGAATACCCAGTGTTATATTTACAAACACATATAATCAAATTCAAAATTTTACAACCAAGCTAATATCACTGGGGAATAAAACTGACCACACTGTGTTTAAAAACAGCAGAAAATAGGTTATGCTTAATATATTATATATTGCCTGGGATATATTATCAAATTCAAATTATTACAGCCATACTAATATCTCTGGTGAACAAAACTGACCACACCGTGTTTAAAAACAGCAGACCATAGCTTACACCTTATCTCAGTCGCCATTATAGGTCACATGTGTTACTCAATTAAACTCTTCATCTGTGTGTTTTAGATATGCTCATGTAAGTTTGATGTTGTATGCAAACACTGACATACTACATCCACTCCTCAGGCCATATCGCCCATGCATGGAAACTAATCTGCAAAAAAAAAATTTTTAATAGGATATGTATTCTCAAAAAAAGGTGCCAGAGTACTTCAAAAGATGCTATAGAAGAGCAATTTTGTTCCCTGTGAGGAACCTTTTAAAGAGTCTTTCTACCTCTTAAAGAGGCATAACGAGTTCTCACATAATGTTAAAAGTTCTTTACCGACTGAAGCTTTCTTCAAGAAACTCTATGTGGACCAGCTGCACATTCACCCAAACATGCTGTCACTTTTTGTGAAGAATAGTCTACGCTCACGCTGACCTGTCTTTGTCCAGCACAGCTTTTCTCTCCAGGTCGTAGATGACTTTCTGGTGCTGCTTGTACTGCTCCTCCAGCTGTTCTTTCTGAGACGCCAGCAAGGCCATGAGCTCGTCCTTCTGCACACGGAACTCTTCCAGGGAAGCAAGCTTCCCCGCTGGCAAAAAACAAGACATCCTGATCTATGAGACACCATCAAATTCCGTAAAATTCAGAACTGTGTCACAATAGTGTTCCATGTCATCAATAAAAAAGCCCATTTGTACTTCAGACACAGAATGAATATCAAATCATTGTCACTGAGGCTTATACATTACTTGTTGACCATTTTAGATGAACTTGTGGCATGAGATTTCTCCAGATCAGGGTGAGCGGAGCATACCCAGGGCCATGTTCTCAGACATGAGCTTGTCCTTGTTCTCCTGAAACTCATGCCGAAGCACCCTCAGCTGCATCTCGAAAGACTCCTTCTCTGCATCTTTGGCTGCCTGCAATGCCAGGAGCTTCTCTGAGAGATCAGTGAGTTCATCCTCTTTTTGGGCTAAGCAACGTTTCAGATAGAGAACTATGTCCTTCTTCTCCCTCTCTAAATTCTTAGAGATAGTGGAGAAATCCTTCTCCCGCACCTCCAGCTCATCACATTTGCGCTGATATCTAGATAGAAAAGAAGGAAAGAGACTCGATCCTAAATATAATTTGCAAAAAGGAAATGCTCCCTGCGCTAGAAGGATGAGTCAGCTGCTGTTCCATAAGGGCGAGGTGTTGCACTTGGTTAATGATTTGTGAACAGGCTATGATCTGAGGCCTCCATTTTCAGTTTTAACTTCCTTTTGAGCACCACCACACAGCAGTGCCACAAGGCATTCCTGAAGTCAACGTGTCTATGGAATTCTGTTCTTTTTAAAAAATTTATAGATTCAGCCTTAACAGTGAAGCCAACTCAAATCTTCTGAGAACTTCAGCTTGCCAGATAAGTCTGAAAGGTAAGTCTGAAACGGATCACACTGTGTTTAAAGACAGCAGAACACAGTTTACACCTTATATATTATATATAGCCTGAGATATATCATGAAACTCAAATTATTACAGCCAAACTAATATCTCTGGTGAATAAAACTGATCACACAGCGTTTAGAAACAGTAAAACATTGTTTACACCTCATATTTTATATATCGCCTGAGATATATAATCAAACTGAAATTATTAACGCCAAACTCACGTCTCTAGTGAATAAAATTGATCACACTGTGTTTAAAAACAGTAGAACACCTTATCTTAGTTGTCTTATAGGTCACATACGGTATAATTTATCAGACTCATCTGTGTGTTCTAGATATGTTAATTTAAGAATGATTTTGTATGTAAACATTGACACGCTACATTCGCGCCTCAGTCCATTTCATCCATAAAACTACAAAAAAGAATTACAGATAAGATTCCTGTTGTGTCAACTAAAGTTAAGACCAAAATGTAAAGATTTTTTTTTTACCAACTTTAAGCTAGAGTAGACCTTGTTTGGCACTAGAAAACTCAGCTTTAACCCAGAAAACAAAGTTTGGCTCCAGTTTTCTCACTTTTCTATCCGTTCCTCCAAGTCTCGTATTTGAGCAAGGTAGAATTCTTTGCTGCCTTCAGGTAAAACAACATTGGCAGCAGTTATCTCCCCTGAATTGGCGTCTTCTTTCTTTGTGGACTTGTCTGCAGTTTTCTCCTCGTTCTTTTTAGGAGGCATGGTTAAACACTCTCATTAAAGTCTGCTGAAACTTCTCAGCCAAACAAACCACCCATCTGGTTACCATGGTGGTCACGTGACGCCCCATCTCCACCCATATTCCAGCAACACGCACAGCTTCTTTGCAAAATTGTGCTTCTTAGCCTATTAAAATGCTGAACAGTTTTCTATATCATTAAAGGGGCCTTCCCCCAAAACAGGCGAAAAACTGGAAAAACAGGTGTCCCAATACTCTTGTCCATAAAGAATACTTAGAGTGTGCTGTGAATGCTGTGAATGGGAGTGGAGCGGTTGCTGAATACGGGTGGGAATAAAAAAGGCCTACGACCCATTTTCTGAAGTGTCAGGTATTTTGCAAAAAATCGGAGCTTTGTTTAAGCACATGCACAGTACTACCAAGAGGCTAAAGCATCAACATAGACCAATAGGATGCAGCTGTGTGTCGTGCATGTTTGCTGAAGGTGGCTGAAATATGAGAGTTACAAAGACATGAGTGAAATGTGGTGGCTTGATTAAAACAGTCCATTCTGAGAAAAGAAGAAGCCAACATTAAGTTATATGATTGAAAGTAAAAGTAGAAACACAGACAGGTATGAAATCAAACAGAAAACAAGCTAAGTAAATAAACAAATACATTTAAGAATGACTGAAATGGCAGAGAAGTAGAACATTTGATCTCATCACCCACACTGGGGCTAAATTAAAGTCACATTTATTTATTTGTTTGTCTTTCTGTCTATTTATCTGCACAAACAGATGGAAAATGCAAGGGGATATGTATATTACTGTGTGTGTATTATTGTGTGAAGTGTGTATTACTGTGTGATGTGTGTATTATTTTGAGCCAGCAGTGCTGAGTTTAATCACAGTTGGGAAGCTGATGGGTAGATGGTCAGCTAAAGACCTGTCATTAATGTGGATGGCAAACAAATTACAAATAAATAAATTGACAGATAATTAGAACAATTTAGCCCACACTGGGGCTAAATTAAACACAAGTTTATTTATTTATTTATTTGTTACTATACACTATGTGGACATAAATATTGGGACACCTGACCATTCCAGTAATGAGGAGCATCCAACTGTGAAGCTTACTGCGATATCCTGCTTGGTGAAAGCTTGAAACACACCCAGCCAACTTGTGCATTATCTCAGAAAAATACACCACCTCTCATAATATAACAAAAATACGCACTATATGAACAAATATGGTGACCATTACACCAACACAGACTTTGATGATATTGCATTCAAATGCATAGACTTTAATATGGAGGTTGTCCCCCTTTGCAGCTATAAGTTTCCAATCTTCTTAGAAGGCTTTCCACAACATTTTGGAATTTCTGGGGGAGTTTGTGCCCATTCATTCTGTAGAACATTTAGGAGGTCAGGCACTGATGTTGGACGAGAAGGTCTGGATCACAATCTCCAATCCAGTTCATCCCAAAGGTGTTGGATGGGGTTGAGGTCAGGGCTCTGTGCGGACCAGTCAAGTTCTTTCACACCGAAACTCATCCAACCATGTATTTATGGAGCTTCCTCTGTCCACTGGGACACAGTCATGCTGGAATAGAAAAGGTTCTTCAAACGGTGTCCACAAAGTTGGAATCATGGCGTTGTCCAAAATGTCTTGGTATACTGAAGCATTAAGACTGGAAGTTCGTCACTAGAAGTAAACAAGGTGTGTTAGGAGGTGTGTCTCAGTACTTTTTTTATTTTTCCCTCTGTTCCTTGATCAGTGAACAGTGGAGTGTGACTGGGAATCTGCTGTTTTTGCAGCTCACATGTCATGAACCTGTGGCGTGCTGCCAGTCAGGGTCAAGCTGTTGTTTTATTGTGGTTAATGAATCAGTAAAGCACTAATAAATAAGACACTGGGGCAAAAGGAGCATACAGAATTGAAAGTAACAGCACTTAAGTGATCTCCATCTAATGTAAACAATGTGACACTGACTTGTATAGTGCAGATCTATAGCTCCTCTTCTCTCCTCTCGTTTTTCTGTTTCGCAACTCTTCTCTCATGTGAAAAATATGCAAGAAATGTTCCGTTTCCTCTGTGATAAAGTTACAGCCTGAAGAAAGTGCAAGGAGCGGGAGGGATTAAGCATTAAGTCATTAAAAGTCACTATTTTGCAGGATTTCTTGTGCATATTCATTCTTTTCTAGGGAAAACATCTCATGTGCACATTTTAATACCCCTCCCCCCATGCAGCTGTAATAATAATAATAATACCTCCATTGAGATGAATAAGGCTCTGAGAATGAGACAAGTACACAAACCTTTATTCCAGCAAAACAAACTGAGCTTTAAGAATAGAAAAAAGACAGCCATTCATTTTGTGCATACAAAGAGACGAGTGCCATCACACACAGCTGCACAGATCTGTTGTGAATAAACTGGGTGTTTGTGCTTCAGCTTCTATTGTAATATTCTCTAGACTGGGTTCCGTTGGGCTTAGTTCGGAATGCGCATGCGCACTGCGCTCCTCAAGCGTCAACTTTTGACAGGCGAACCCAAATAGCACGGGTATCCAAACTATGGAGCAGTTCGCATGGATTTTAAACTCTTTGTTTCTGCTTTATTTTAACTCTTAAGGTAAGAAATACAAATATACGGATTGTATATTATATGTTTATTATAATACTTCTGTTTATTCAGGCAGACTGAAGCATAGTTTTGATTCACACGCTAATTTGTGAATATTTCCAGATGTTTCGACTCAAACTTTAAGGACAGTAATTTTGTAGTCTGCTTTCCATAATTTTCATTTAAATAATGTAAATGTGGATTAATATTTCAAGATTAAGCTTGAAAGTCTATCTATCTATCTATCTGTCTATCTATCTATCTATCTATCGATCTGTCTTCTTTGGCTGGCTGTTTGCACTTGTTGCTTAATTTAAATAACAGATTTTTACTTGTGTTTGGTTTTAAACTACACAGTATGCTGTCACAGGAGGGCCAGAATGAAGGCTGTTTGTTGTGGTCTTGCAGGGAACAGAAAGGTCTGCAGAGAGAGAGAAGTGTGGACATTATGTAAGAGCTGAGCTCAGGAACTTGTTTTTGTGCTGCACTTGTAGAGCGTGACGGTGCTTTGGGCTCAGATGTGGTTTGAGTTACTCAGTGTGGAGCGAACATCCCCAGTAAGAGAGAGACTGAGCTTTTCAGATTGGATATTAATCTCATTTGCCCTCATTCAAGGAATATTCCTTTTTAAAAATATTTTTATTATTCTTGTTTTACTCTTGCAAACTAAAGACTGAGGATCTTGTTCTTTCTTTCTTGAGGAATTCAACCGGGTATGTTTGATTCACTATAGAATGATTCACTGTTTTCCAGGACATAAGCAGTGGCAGCAACTGTTTACAAACATGCTGAATTAGATTAAGGTCTTGATTTACTTGCCTTAATCTAATTTACTTTTAGCTACTTTAAGGTGCAATCATTGCTGATACCATCATTCGGTTGTGCATACATAGCTTGTATGATCTCAGTTGAAAAACATGAAGCAGCCCTACAGGAGGCTAAGTTCGCCAAGCTCAATGCCAAGTGTCGGCCAGAGGGGTGTAAAGCCTCAAAGCGTTGGGCTGTGGAGGGTGTGCATCCTTTGAACGTAAGGAACTCTAGTGTCTTTGGGATGAGTTTCAGTTGTGTTTGTGATCCACTAATAATCAAACTTCAGGACCTGACCTCACTAATGCTCTTGTGGTTGAATGCAGTCAAGCACTCACAGCAATCTTCCTGTATCTTGTGTAAAGCCTCTCCAGAGAATTATTGCCGCAAAGAATCAGAATCAGAAAACCTTATTGTTCTCAGAGGAAATTGCTTATATTATGACTGCACAGAGACAAGAACAATGTAAAATATAAAGTCTAAATAAATCCCATAAGAATCTGTAGTGCAAGTTCATTATGAAATACACTGTGCTGTATACACAAATGCTGAATATAAATACTACAGATAAGTTACACACAGTTAAGTAAATTATTAATGACACAAATGGTGATTAGGAGTTTGTTATTGCATGTATTAGAGATCAGTAGTGTTTAAGTAATATTGGCATAATGCCTAATTGTAGTCATAATTTTAGAAGATGCGTTGGATCAACAGGTGTCTATAAACATTTGAATTGTGTTGTGTGCTCTCTGTAGTAATTGTGTATGTATGTATTCATTTGAAATCTATTTACACATTTGAATCAAGTAAGTTTAGCGTTTTTTCCAGTTCAAGTTTGTGTTCTTTGTTCTTCTGGCTAAAACAGGCATAATGTGGGCAGTGAGCTCATGCAATGACGGGATATTGTTACTTTTTTTTCTATCATCCTGTTGTGTGGGGCTTTGGGTTGGTTTGTGTTGTGTTTACGCGAGGACTGAGCATACCTCTCTGTGAAAACACAGCTGTAAAGCATTAAACATTCATGGCCCAGAACTAGAGGCATTCTTATCCGGTATAATTCCGGTAAAAGAATACTGATTTGATTATAAAAGTCCATAAAATCAGTGTTGCAATCTGAAAAATATCCAGCCAGGCTCAGACCAAGGCTTTTCCCCCTTTTTGGAGTGTGTTTGGGAAAGATCATGGCTGTTACTGGGTGGTGTCACATGTGTATCTGAGTCTAACATTACTGGGCCAAACTATAAATGCGCTAAGTTGCGTAACACCACCCCCCCCCCCGATGCACTGAGGATCCAAGTGGTCATGGGAAAGAGCAGCACAGTCTGTCCCTCTGACAATTTCCTGTCCTGCAGCCACCTGGCATGCGCACACACACACACATACACACACACACACACCCACACAAAAGCACACACTAAACAGTACATTCACAAAGCCTACACACATATTTGCATTCACATATATATTTGCTTTCACAGTGATACACATTTGAAACATTTTTTATCTTCTAACACATCATGACATGAAATGTTGCCCTGCTTGCACTCCAACTTTCTTTTTTTTCCATTCCCAGTGCTTCAGATTCCATGGAAAACAGAGGTGAATATGTGATGGTGAGTTTTTCTCAGTTTCGAATGAAAATCTGTGATGAATTGTTGGGTAGAGACGGCACAGTGTGGTCAAGCTTCTGAAAATCTTCACCTAAAAAGATTCTGTTTAGACACTCCTAAAGAGATTTAGTGTTTGGGCCTTTATAAAAACGCATTTTCAGGTTAGATATCTAAAAATATTCCGTTTTTCAGCCTTCTAAAACGATTCAGATTTCAGATTTCTGTCAAAAGGTTTTATTTTCAGGCTTTTACAAAGACGCTGTGTTTGGGCACCTTAAAGAATTCCCTATTTTGGCTTCTAATAAGATTCAGTTTTTAGTTTTTTGGTGAGCTCATTAGACCTCAGGGCGTAAATTTCATTTTAAAGTGTGGTTTTTTTTGTTTTGTTTAGTTTTTTTTTAAATTAGTTTTTGTTGTACTTGAATTCCTTCTCGAAGCACCAGACACTGGGAGGAATCTGAGTACAGCTCTAATTGAATTAGGATGGGTGACACAAAAGGTCTTGGCGCGCTGCCCCCGTCTTCAGAATGCCTGCAGTCAGCTCGGGTTTCTATAGGCAACCGACCGCTCTCACTGTAAGCACTTACTTTATCGTAACTGAAAAAAGGAGAACTGGCTGATTTTATGCTTGAATTCCTCGTCTTAGGAGTTTTAAGCCTCCTCTTCTTACTACGTCGTACCACACAATAGTTAATCAGCCTTCAAGACATGTTCCCACAATCTAAATTCTCTCAAATCAAGTTTACAGTTGTGAATAAACATTGCTAAATATCCACATAGCTTGGGTTTAGAGCGTGGGGCTTGCACGCATTCCTCCTTTTTGTGGTCTTAGCGTGAGCCCTTATAATGTTGTCGAGGTTAACCGATGGCTTTAGTGATATATTGGACAATTAAGTAGTGTAACAAAGTGATGTCACCATAACAACAGGGCAGAACTGTATATGTTAGATGTGAGGAGTCTGTCCAGTTGAGAAGGGCAGCCTTGCTTTGGAGAGCAGCGCAGACAAGTACAGATTTCTTGGCCTCTTATGGAGGAATGATCTCAGTGATTTCAAAACAGAACCCTTTTTTCCTTCATTTCTGGAAGTTTTCGAAAGAGACGTGCCTGTTGGACAACCCATCAGAGAAACTGCGGAAAGAGCTGGAGGAAGAGCTGAAGCTCAGCAGCAGTAATATTCAAAGCCACGGCTGGTACCATGGCCGTATAGCTTGGGAGGTGAGACAAATCACTGGATCGGAATTGGACGATTCAGTCTTCATTCCAAATAAATTGATGCATAAACCATGAAAACAGAAATAATTCTGGGTTAACCTCATAAACTTTGAGGATCCAAATTACTTCAGGTCATGGCTTCAGAACTTATGTATTTGTTTGATAGTAATTGCATGTGATGGGTGGTATTGACAAAATTCAGCATTTTACAAACATTTTTAGGCAATATATAATGTTCAAAATGATTATTTTTAATTTAAAAACACATTATTCACTTTAGTTCTATGCATGTTGATCTAGATGTTAAAAAAGGGGGGAATATATTGAATGAACTTAGTATAGTTATGCCACACATTTATATTAATTAGAGTAGAGTCACCACAATCACTCTCTTTTCTCAACACATTCAACTGTTGATTGAGAAAACTTGAAACATTGCCATGCACCCTTTGTTGGATTTCACTGAAGTCTCTTTGGATCAAAATAAATACATTTAGTTCACCAAAAAATACTTTAATTTAATCTTGTCCATTTTTTGTGAACCAGTAACTAAAAAACAACAGTTTGCGTCATTTTCATATGTAGGTTAAACCTATTTTTTCATTTTTTTAAGGGCACATAACTATTGTTGTGTGATTTTACATTGAGTCTCTATTAACACAAGAATAATCCAACATCTAGTTCAATCTAAATGTTGTTTAGGAAAGTGTTGTTTAGCCTAAGTTTTAAAATGTAAAGACTAAGGACCCCAAGCATTGATTAATACCTTATAGATTTTATTTTACTTTGAAGAGTAACTTAGTGATTATCTTCCTCACAAAGGGTACTGGCACAAAGCACAGGTGTAACTATGCAGTGGTTATGCAAGGTGTATTTGTCTCTTTTGAAAGTTCAGTGCTAACCCTGTTATCCCAAGGCCTGACTAATTAATTAGAGGTCTTTATAATTCTAATTTAGTGTAATTTAGTGATGGCTATGATAGATCTGTTTGCACTGTTTTGCATGATACTTTAGGATATACACTACTGGTCAAAAGTTTTAGAACACCCCAGTGTTTCAAGCTTTCTTAATTGAAATTCAAATAGTTCAAGTCCAGTGAATAGCATGAAATGGTACAAAGGACACTGCTGAACTGCGAGAGGTTTAAAAATGTTAAGGTCACCCAGAAGTGGGAAATAATTCTGTAGCTCCATGCAGGACCTCTGGTATGTGCCGAGTTGGTTGGGTTTGTCCTACAGAAAGATAGTGACCCAAAACATAAGTCCAAGCTCTGCCAGAACTACCTTAGAAAAAAGAACAAGATGGTGAGCTGGAAAACATGGAGTAGCCAGAAGTCTCCAGACTTAAACCCCATCTAGCTGGTTTGGGATGAACTGGACAGAAGAGTGAAAGTAAAGCAACCTGTAAGTGCCACACACTTATGGGAACTTATGGCAACTTTCTGCAGAATGAACAATGAGACATTGAACCGCTTGAATTTCAATACAAAAAAACAGAAACATTGAGGTGTTCTAAAACTTTTGACCGGTAGAGTATTTATATGCTACACTCCTGTCCATATGTATAACTTTGTATTATTTGAATAGTACACTCTTTTATTCTGCACTGTTGTTTATAGCTTTATTCTGTTGTTTTTTGCTTCTCCTACTTTTGTACTGTCTACTCTCTGCGGTAACAACAGATATTTCCCACTCATGGGACTAACAAAGGCTTATCTTATCTTATCTAATCTTATCTTATCTTATCTTATCTTATCTTATCTTATGATGCTCCTCCTCACCTAAGGTGCAGGGAAAGATTTGACTAATGCCTTTTTTGTTTTATTCCATTGTTTTATTCCATTGTCTTTCTTGTTTTATTCCATTGTTCAGCCATTAATGATAATATTGAATGAATGAAAGACAGCCACAGATTAGTATTAATTATATTATGTTTCACTATATCCCTATAACTTGTGACTACAAGCCTCCATTCATTATTAGCAATATTAGCATGTTGAACTATTCTTGTAACTTATATATGTATTGAAGGAATTGTAATATGTCTTAATATTTCCAACTAAACAATAAACCTGAGATTTATGGAGTTAATTCTAAATTTATTATTGTTTATTCAAGCGATAAACACAAACGTCTCTGGCTAGATTTCCAGACAGAGTTTAAGCATCTTAGACAAGCCTTCGAGGTCTTTCTGAGAGTTCAGCGATGGTGCACTTTAGTGATATGTGTAATATGTGTGTAGTACTACGTGGCCACCTGCAGTGCTGGAATGTAATTATGTCTGAAGCGCTGGATTATTTTCCATTTTCCCCACGCTGCAGGTAGCAGAATCTCTGGTGCTTGAGGATGGGGAATTCCTGATCCGTGATTCTCTCACCAGTTTGGGAGACTATGTTTTAACCAGCCGCTGGAATCAGGAACCTCTCCACTTCTTAATCAGCAAAGTCATCCTCCGATCCAGCGATTTATACACGCGAATTCACTATGTTCTGGAGGAAGAGACGTTTGACTCCATTCCAGCCTTGGTTCATTTCTATGTGGGCAATAGAATGCCTCTAACCAAGCAGAGTGGGGCACAGGCATACTCTCCAGTCAACAGAACTCTACCACTGCATTATCTGGAGACGATGTTTGGCCAGGCTAGTCCGGAGGGAACTCCAATAACCTCACCCACACACAGGAAGGGAAGTCTGAAGAGAAGAGAAAGCATAGCAGTGACTGAGGCTCTGGCACTAGAGCTAACAAACCCCCAGAGGTAAGAAGAATCTTTAATGTCATATGTCTTTTTTTTATCTCCTTTGGTCCATTTGTTTTGTGAGCTTGACTGAGAAACAATATCAGTTAATATTTTAAAATGATCAAATTAAATGATTAAAAAGAGAGGTTTTAATAACTTAATGTATCCAGTAATAGTAAAGTGGCCATGTTTGTCATGCGTGAACACAACACAACACAGCACGCTGTGTGAACAATGTGAAGCAGTGGGCAGCCAGTGACGCAGTGTGTGGGGATGGTACCGTGCTCAAGGGTACCTCAGTGGTGCCACTGGCAGTCTTGGGATTCAAACCCAAGGCCCTTCGATTGTAAGCGCAGCTCTCTAACCACCAGACCTCCAGCTGCCTTGATATTAGACTGTCTCTTGTGGTGACAAATGACATAACAAAATACAGATTTAATTGCAAATGACAAATATGACAGTGGCATTTAATAAACAAACCTTGAATGGGTACTGTTAGATATTCATCCAAGATATATCTATTCAAAATCTCACTTCAGATGCGTGGTAGGTCCATGGAGATCTACCTTCTTGGTGATATTTTTCAAACCTGATATCTCATTCAGATCATCAATACACTTAATAACTGGGTCAAATTTGGAGTTTTGCTCTGGAGATAAACAATGTAGAAAGATACATGTGACAGGGTTGGTGACTACTTCTTTAGACCTATCAGAACTTGTCCTCTGGCCTTTTTCCTTATCATAATAAATTTGATTGTTGGACATGAGTTGGAAATTGAGTACACTAAATTGCCCCTAGGTGTGACTGTGAGCGTGAATGGTTGTCTGTCTCTTTGTCCCTCTCCCCGACCCCGAGTGCGGGACAAAGGGGTAGAAAATGGATGGATGGATAGACATGAGTTGGATTATCAGTTGGTCTATGTTTTGCTGAAAAATGATAAATGTTTTGGTTCAGTGAAAACTAATAATACTGTGCAGAAAAAAGTATTGGGACGCCTGACCATTACAGCAGCATGGACTTTAATAACATTGCATTCAAGTACATAGACTTTAATTTGGAATTGGTCCCGCCTTTGCAATGCTTTCTACAAGATTTTGCCTTGTTTCTGTGGGAACTTGTGCCCATTCATTCTGTAGACCATTTATGAGGTTTCTGTTCCAGCTCATCCCAGAGGTGTTGGATGGGGTTGAGGTCAGGGCTCTGTTCGGCCCAGTGAGATTCTTCCACGCCAAACTCAGCCAGCCATGTCTTTATGGAGCTTGCTTTGTGCACAGGGGCACAGTCATGCTGGAACAGAAAAGGTTCTTCCCCATACTGTGTCCACAAAGTTGGAAGCATGGCGTTTTCCAAAATGTCTTGGTCTGCTGAAGCATTAAGATTGCCCCTCACTTGAAGTAAGGGGCCTAGACCAAAGCCTGGAAAACAGATGTGTCCCAAAACATTTGTCCATCTCGTGTAGGCTGAGGGATGTTTTAGGGTTTTTCACTCTTTTACCACAGGGAGGCAGTCAAGAGCTTTGGTGGAACCCTGGAACAGCATGTTGTGGTGACAACATCCCCAACACCAATCAATATATGTGAGAGCTCTTATCTAATCGACACACTGCATCACACTGTACAAAACATTCTATGAACAGTACCCTTCACAAAAATTCCCTTCAAATATTTGGAATCAATGTGTAATATAACCCATTTACACACAGACACACACACACACACATATAACCCAACTATGTTGCATATACAGCTATGAACTGATTCTAATATTATGCTGATACAACTTCTTATGTTTCAAATAAGCTGTAAAAAATTCAGAAATTAAAACGTCTATAGATCCATTCAGGGTGGTAAAAAGAGCTATATGCAATCTTAAAATGCCAGAGAAAGCTGTATAGCTTCAGTGAAGTTCCAATGAAATCACCATCCATATTGCCTCTTATATTGACTATAAATACATAACGACATTATATTTATCATGTGACAATGTTTTTCAAGGAAAGAAAAATGAAATATTGAATAAACTGTTATTTTAAGCAATATTATAGTGTCATAACTTGATCACTTGTAATTATTTAATAATATGACAACTGATTCTGAACTCATCATTTCTGTCTTCTGTGTAGTGTACAGACGGAGAAGGAGTCCATCACGCAATAGGAAGTTTGTTGTAGTCCCTTCATCGCCTGTCCTGCAAAGACCCATCGAAACACACCTTTGCACCTCTCCTACTGACAGAGCTGTCATTTATTTGGAGCCTACAGCCAACATCTGGTCCCCCATGACAAGGTCCTGTCAAAGCTCCACTGCAGAGCCCAGCAACCTGCATGCCAGCCCATCCAGCCCTGGTCATACTGAGCATTTTCATGGTGTACAAGAGGAGATGACTGTGACTGGTCTCATGGAGGAGGACAATGAGGATTATTTAGTGCCTCTCATGGTTGAAACAGCCTCCAGTTTCAACCCCGGCATGTACCAGTCACCCCTGCTCCCTGCAGAGAATAAACCACTAGAGACAAGAGTCCTGAAGAGGGTTAAGGAGGTGCTTACAGATGTTGATACGAAAACAATGGCCATGCACATCACCAAAGTCGACTGCATGGTAGGACTATTCATTATAACCACCCTATTGGTAGATATACACCCTCAATATACTGATAATCTGAGCATTGTTTGTTGACCCCTTCATTTTTGTCTACTTATGGTTAATTCATGACCTAAATAAATAGGTAAAAAGAACATATTCACAATTTTACATGCATTCTAACCTCAAAAACATTCACAGTATATATATAACCTATTAATATCAGTTGCATCCATGTTGACTAGGGGTGTCAAGTGATTGAAAAAAATAATCGAATTAATTACAAGGTCTCTGATTAACTTTCCATTCACTGGGCCAAGCAGCGTGTTCTCGTTTCCTCCTTCATTTTACAGAGCGCCTGTGGCCAGAGCTGGACCGGGTTAAAGTCACCACGGCATGCAATGAATTTTTTTAAACGCCTTATTTTTTCTGTGATTGATTGATTGAGGTTAACGCATTAATTTGACAACCCTAATGTTGACATAAACAAAAGCAAATTAAGACTGTCCTATAACCCTCATAACTCCATGTACACCTTGTGAGGGGTCATGTCAGTGATGAAAATGGATTTGGTTTTAACATTTAATAGAGTTAGTGAAAAATGTGCAGCTTGGATGTATGATAGGCTATTAAAACCGTCTTCAATCTGCAGGTTGCTCGAATACTGGACACGCTGGATGACAGAACAAGAGGAATGGCCGTGAGTTCAGGAATGGAGCTTCTTACACTCCCCCATGGCCACTATCTCCGACAGGACCTGCTAGAAAGGTGTCCTCAGATGCTTTTATTAACTAATAACATTTTGCTGCTGTCAGTGGTCAGTTTATAACACTTCTGTATAATGTAAAGAATGAAACCTAATATGCACTCTTTGCTGACACCAGGTTCCACACAATGTCCATTATGCTGGCGGTGGAGCTTCTGGGTTGCACAGGCAGTGTGGAAGAAAGAGGAGCTCTCCTGCACAGAACCATCTCACTGGCTGCGGAGCTGAAGAGTAACCTGGGCAACATGTTCGGCTTCACCGCAGTAATGAAAGTCTTGGAACTTCCTCAGGTACAAAATAAACTACCACTAGAACAACTGGCTTAAACCACATTTCAACCACTGTTAAGGTGTTAAAATATTTTTAATTAATGAGTATGTTTTTGTTATAGGTTTGCTGTTTAAACTGTCTCATTTTTCTTTGCAAACACTGCAAATCAGAACGAACAACTAACAAAATGACTACGGTGAACCATGGTACAACATAGTCTTTAGGGCCCAATAACCAAAAGTATTAAACACTGTTTTGTGTCAACAAACACACACACACACACACACACACACACACACATATATATATATATATATATATATATATGTGTGTGTGTGTGTGTAGAGAGAGAGAGAGAGACAGAGAGAGAGTACCATATACATATATAAAAACATAAATATCGTGTATTTGTTAACACTTATTTTTTTTTAAAGGAAGGAACATTTGTTTTACCATGATAGAAAGGTCCTATACCAAAGCTCTTCAGTTTCAGTACTGCAGTATTGGTGCTTTCCCTGCTCCAGCACACCCACTTAACCTGGCAGTTAACAAATGTGTTGAATCTGTGCTGGACATCAGAATCCAGGACTGTTGAACAAACTGGTTCTGTAAAATTTAGAGGTTTTCTCAGAAGTGCACCTACAAGCCAAGAATTCATTTTTAGGATCATTTAATCAAAATCACAATAAGAAATCAGAAAACTTAATTGGTCCCAGACAAAATTACTTATGTTACAACTGCACAGACACACAGAGACACAGAGACAAACACAATATAAAATACAAAGTCTAAATAAATTCAGTAATAATCCGTATGAAACACACTATACAGTATACACAAATCTAGGCATTAGTGTTGTTTTTGGCAGCCTATCTTAATTTTAGTTTTAGTCTAGTCTTTGTGTCAAGCTATCATTTCGTTTTTGTTAGTCTTAGTCACGTCCATACTCTTTTTAGTCTAGTGAAGTTTCAGTCGACTAAAACTCTGAGCATTTTAGTCTTATTATAGTCAGAATTATCCACGACTATTTTCGTCTAGTTTTAGTCAATGAAAACTGATGACATATTCGTCTAGTTTTAGTCAATTAAAGTTGTATTTTAGTCTCTTTTTTAGTGATGCAATTCTATTTAACCCAGTCAATATAGTATAAGTACCTAGTAGAATAGACAAAATCTAAATTTTATTTTAGTCAAACCTATTTCACAATTCAAACAAGGTTATCTTATTATTATATTAGTGTTACCTTATAGACTCAAGAATACCATACATCCATTCCAGACACAGAAGACACTCTGATTTGAATTTACGACATTTATTTTGCCAAGCACACATGTTAGAACTTAGAGGTACACACACATAAATTTTAATAAAATAGATAAATAAAATAACAAAAAGTGCAAATAAAATGAAAATGTGTGTGTCTATTGCCATATACCCACAAAGTCTTCACCTTCAGTGTGTTGGCCTGAATTTACCTGAATATTTTTTTTTATTCCTGAACAAATATAGTCCACACAACCAAAAGAACAATTTAGGATCAGATTTTTTTGCATGGATATGGGAAAAGCTGCTTATCAAAATGCTGTGTGTGTGTGTGTGTGTGTGTGTGTCTCGTTTTTGTCACGTGATAAATGTTCGTTGATGACGATATTTAGTCATAATATTTGTTGACGAAAACAACATTACTAGGCATAAATACTATAGATAAATAACTATAGATAAGTTGTTTACTAAATAATCCTATGATCCTCCTCTAGATTTCACGGTTGGAGGAGACGTGGACAGTTTTACGACAGAAACACACAGAAAGTGCCGTCCTGTATGAAAAAACTTTGAGGCCCTCTTTGAAGAGAATGAATGATGGAAAAGGTATTCTGGCTCCCTCCACAGCAAAAGACACTATTTTCCAGTAGGTCTGTTCTCTCGCCTGTTGAATGCCACATGCCTCAGTTTATTACCATTCCATGACAATTGCCTTCTTTGGATATTTTTCTTGAAGAGGTGTGTGATCCTTCAGAGACAACTGTCCCCCATGTGCTCCCTCTGTTGCTCCTGCTTGAGAGGAATGCAGTCAGTCTTGATGGATCTGAGTCCTGGGAGAGTCTGGATGCTGGGATGGACTGTGTACTGGGTCACTTAGATGCTGCCCGCACCATTGCCTGCCATGGAGAGACCTTCTGTTCTAATGCAAAGGCAAAACTGCAGGGTAAGGGGTATCTTGGTTACAAGAAAGTACTCAATAATATATTGTAGCAGTTTAAACTTTGTATCTCTGAAAACAGAAGGAGAGAAAAACGTTTCTGTTTGTCACCTGTAGGTTTCCAGGAGCAGCCAGAGCTTCTAGAGATCTTCCTTACCGAGTTTCAGATGCGTCTTCTCTGGGGCAGCCGTGGGGTGACGGAGTGCAGGGAAGAGCGCTATGAGAAATTTGACAAAGTGCTAACAGCCCTGTCGAACAGACTGGAGTCACCTCGTCCAATACAATAACTTAAAGGACTTATATAAGGAAAAACAGAATTTTCCTTGTTTTATTTTAAATGAAAAAGCTTAATATATCATTTAAACAAGGTTAAGTTTTAAAAAATACTACTTACTCCACTATAAATGTATATAGTCTATTTTGATTTCACAAAAATCATTGCATTTATATACACCTGCCTTTTCAGCCTAGTTTAGCTGGGTCCATTCATCCTGAAGGTGAAGCATGGTACACAACAGCCAATCAGAACAGAAGTCATTTACATATATCAGTCTTAAAGGGACTAATTAAGGAATGACAGTTTAAGCAATTCTAAAAAAGCAGAGGTTGTAAAACGGGTATGTAAATTAATTGTTTTTGGTACATAAAACCACACAACAATATAAGTGGACTTTGTGGGGAAAATAGAAATGTAGAATTTGGGCTCTTTAAAGCAATGATCCCAGAACAGGCTGGACTGTGGCCTGTTTCTTTTTTTAGAGAGAACCACAGAATGACATAAGGAGAGAATTATGTGACTCAGTGTGACTGAACAAGTTTATTTATTTGTTTGTTTTTTAACTTTTATACTGTTTTGTAAATAATGTTTATACAAAATCCTATTCAGATTTGAATTTTTAAGTATGGTTAACAGTTTATGTATGATCAGTAACCTGGTTTATCTGTATTAAATCATTAGTCATCATAATTTCCTTATGAATGTCCTAATAAATTCCACCGACATTGTCATAAACACACATCTGTGCAAAAGTCTGACACCTAAGAAAATGACATTTAAAAACTCTTTAGATGAGCAGTATATGCTTTTAAAAGCTAAAATTAGAATATATACCAGTAATATTAGTACAGTAAATAGTGATTTTATGAATGTCTATGTGTTTGCTTAATCATTCCCAGGCCTCTCCTCATGGAAACTTGATATTACACTGAAGTTCTCCTCAAAAACCTGGTTCAGCTCAATCAATACTTCATTAGATTAAATCAGGTGAGATGCTGATTGAGTTTCACAAATACATACAAAGGTTGTTCCTCTAACCGTCTTACACAGCTTCAAGTACTTGTAACAAACAAAACCAATCTTGATATTATTTAATGCTTTCTTGTTTGTTAGCATTTATTCTAATGTTAACTTGGGTATTTTCTGGCAGAAAGTCTCTCTTTAAGCAGTT
>JBBPCX010000040.1:8801040-8811486 GCA_037974365.1 Hydrocynus forskahlii | reverse complement strand
GCTGTAAGTCTGTATGTATGTGCGATTAAATGCGATTAATTAGATTAATTAATCGCCACACCATGTAATTAATTAGACCAAAAATTTTAATCGCTTGACAGCACTAATTTATACATGTAGTGTCCGAAATGTCTTGGTATGCTGAAACATTAAGGTTGCCCCTCAGTGGAAGTAAGGGGCCTAGCTCAAACCCTGAAAAACAGGTGTGTCCTGATACTTTTTTCTATGTAGTATATTTGTATATATATATGTGTGTATGTACGCATATATGTATATATAGTTTGATGATCTTAATCTCAGATTAAACCTGACATTTCTGCACTGGTCTTTTGTATTGTTTATTCTATGTGACAATCTTTGTCTTTTATTTATACTTTAAAAAGAGCCTAATCTATGCACAATCGTTCTTGAATTAATCGTATAGACTACAGACTGTTTATCTATTAAATTACACATCATCAGTTCACTTAGACTTTGTAGCTCAGTGCCAACGTGTATCCTGAGCACCTCTGAAGGGAAGGGAAACAGAGGAAAGATGGAAGGAGATTCAGTTCTTACATTTATAGTGGAACAGCTGCTTTTTACCTATCTCTTGTCGACTAAAAATATGATTATTGAGTGAAAAGTATTTTCTTTACTTGAAGAAACACGTCCGATGCCCCTAGTGGCTGAATCTAGAAGCTCCTGGATTGGTTCCACCCTCCAACTCACCATGGAGTTGTGGTCCAAAGGAGTAGCTACTATATGTATGTTATTTTTGATTTACTGTGTATCCAAGGTTGGTGGTTTTGAAATGAAAACGATATATTGCACCATATCTGACAGCTGTGACTGTGACTTCAAGCCAAACATACAAGGTAAGAGCCAAAAACATCTCAACCAGCCTGAGCTTTTAGCACAAAGCTAACTGATAAGCCAGCATTAAGGTAGCTGTTAGCTAAAAAGGGAGCTGTGTTTGCCATGGATTATTTAGATATTCTACAGAAGAAAATTCTATTTTTACCTTCTGTGAAGTGTCATAAGTTTGTATTCTCTTTTTTATTCGTTTTGACGACCAGTATTAAAAGGTTTTATCTGGTTTATTAGCTAGCTAGCTAACGTTGCTAATAAAGTAGCAGGTATCTGGTAGCAATGTTAGCTCCCTGGATACCTACAAAAGAACCAAATTAGATAGACTTTTTTTGAGTTTAAGTTTAGATTCAGAGTGGTCTAAGTGTTATCCCATGTCAGAATGGTTCAGAGAAGGCTGTTAAGTGCTCACTTGCCTAATTTGCTCTAGAAGATTATACATGCCGGATCAGAGGTTCCCAAAATTAATATGAGTGCAGTATCCCAGCCTTGGGACTTGGGTACCCCCTATTCCATGCATTTTAGTTTTCCTGCTGTAACACACCCACTTCAACTCGGGAAAGACTTGTTAATTGTCTGATAAAGTGGGTGTGATGTGTTGGGGAAAAGGGCAAATACACTATATGGACAAAATTATTGGGACGTCAGACCACTAAACCAACAGGGACTTCAATGACATTCAAATACATAGACTTTAATATAGATTTGCTCCCCCCTTTGCAGCTATAACAGCTTCCACTATTCTTGGAAGGCTTTCCACAATATTTTGGAGTTTCTGTGGGAATTTGTGCCCATTCATTCTGTAGAGCATTTATGAGGTCAGGCCCTGATGCAGGACAAGAAGGCCTGGCAATCTCTGTTCCTCCTTCAACCATGGAGGTTGTGTCTTTGTGGAATAGAAAATGTTCTTCCCCAAACTGTGTCCACAAAGTTGGAAGAACAACGTTGTCCATAATGTCTTGGTATGCTGAGGATTAAGCCCTTCACTGTAAGTAAGGAGCCACCTGAATTCAATAATTAAGAGGTATGTCCCAATACTTTTGTCCATATTGTGTATGTTCAGGGCAGGGCAGTGCTCAGGAACCAGGTTTGGAAACCACTGTATTACTTGAGCTGGTGTAACTTATTTACTTATTCCTTTACACAGGCTTGGAGTGGGATCTTTATAGAAACTTATATGGGCAGCATCTGGCTCAGGATATTGTGTCAGAGTCGGTGGCTAATTTCCTAAAGAAGGAGAGTCCAGATAGACCATTGGTGCTGTCCTTCCATGGAGGATCAGGGACTGGTAAGAGTATGGTCAGCACAATGCTGGGACGCCACCTGTATGGAACAGCCATGGGAAGCCCTTACATCCACCAGTATGTTCCCACTCTGCACTTTCCCCTAGCTGACCGAGTGAAGCAATACAGGGTACTGTGTTTTGTTTGTTTTGTTTACTTAATCTTATTTTCTGTTGTAATACTCCTTGGTATTTCTTCAGTAATATAAACCAAATGAAGACAAGTATAAACACTATATAATGTATTTTAATTGAAATGGTAATGTTTAAATCATTTGCACCAAACTACGCAAATTCTATGGAGTATACACTTCCTTGTGGGAGGTAAAGCAAACAGACAGCAAAATAAGCAAGATCCATGTTAACTGTATAACAAATGAGAAACATTCTACTCACAAGTTAATTTCTGATGAAGCCTTGATGGTTTTTTGGCTAAGACAATATTACCAGCTGTCTGTCCCATATACCTAGTCAGATAAACTCATATTCTTTTCATTTTTCTACACAGTCGAATTTAAAGCGCTGGGTGCAAGGTAACCTCACGGCCTGTGCTCGCTCCATCTTTATCTTTGATGAGATGGAGAAAATGCCTCCTGGAGTGATTGATGTTTTAGAACCATTCCTCGGACCTTCACATGTTGTCTTCCAGACCAACTACCGCAAGGCCATCTATATCTTTATCAGGTATGTCTGACTGATTGACCATTGTCTTTCTTTATGGGCTTTCAACACAAAGTGTCATACTCAAGTGTACATGTTGTGCTTTAGTAAAGTCTATCCTTAGTTATCTATTCTAGTGTGCACAAATTAGCAGAGCAGTACATCTCAGTGACTGATCAGCCCAGTCACTCTAAGCCCAGCGACATTCCTCAAAGTTATTTGGTGAAATCAAAAAACATGCACACCCAAAAGAAAAGAAACCTTCAAGAGTTCCTGATTTGCAGCATCTAAGTTCAGATTACGAGCATAATGCAGTTCAGTTCAAAGTTAAGTTAAACATATGTATTTTACAATCTGAATATCTTCCTCTCCTCCATGTTTGACACATCTACGGTGTTTGGTTCTTGCTTGTATCTCAAGGAGTTTTTTGCTATGAGGCCACTGCTGAGTTTGTGGGGGTGGTGGTGGTGGCCTAGTGAAATGTGAAAGTGACCATTCTGTCATATATGAACACACCACAGTACACAGTGTAAACAGCATGAAATTCGTCCTCTGTATTTAACCCATTCACCAAGTGAAGCAGTAGCAGCCAGGAACACATCACCTGGGGAGCAGTGTACCTGAGCAGTGTACCTTGCTCAGGACGGTACCTTGCTCAGGGGTACCTCAGAGGTGCTTAGCAGTCTCGGGAATCAAACCCATGACTTCCTGATTGCAGGGCGAACGCCCTAACCACTAGGCTACCAGTGGGTAGGATACTTGCCTCTAGACCAAGAGGTCATGGGTTTGAATCCTTGAACATACCACTACTGGATTCCTGAGCAAGACCCTTAACCCCAAGTTGCTCCAGGGTGACTGTCCCCTGGAAGTGTAAGTCACCTTGTTCATGGGGTATAGAACAGTACAGCAATAAACAAGCTAAACCTGTTGGTCTTTGCAAGGGAAAGTGGCTACATTTATTATAGCGGATTGTCATTGCTGCAGCCAGATTTGTTCACCAGAACAACATTGCAGTTCAGCTTATTGTATATCACATTTATCAGTATGCACCTTGCTTTTGTTAATATGCTAATCCTTTGGTCTAGTACTGTAGGTCAAGAGGTCATTAACAGAGTCGCTCTAGAGAGCCGACAGGCAGGTCGAGACCGAGAGGAGATCCAGTCAGAAGAGATGGAGCAGGCAATTTCAGAGGCTGTGTTCAACAATAAGAATAGTAAGTGCCATTCTGTGTTCACTTATACAGAACTTCGACGCAGTGGTTACCATCCCTCCTTCTGGAAATCTGCTTTCCTGCAAAGTCTAGTTCCCAAGTGTATCCAACGAGTTGCCTCCTCTGGCCACTAATGCATGTGCTCAACCAAACAAGGACTTCTAAAGAAGTTAATAAGCAAGAGCAGGTGTGCCGGGTTGTGGTTATATTTAGACTGTACAGGAAGGTAGATATCCAGAACCAAAGTCATTTTTTTACATGTTTTGGGCCAGAATGCCAAGAATGAACTGCAGACAATCTTATATTTTGACCCTTTGGGGAATAATTGGTATTTATAACTGATTAATGGAATGCGGTCCAGGAAAGAACCAAGAGCAATGTCCAGAGCAAAATACTTGATTTCAGAGACAAGAAAAAAACTAATTTGTCCAAATCACTCAGTAACTTCTGCATGAACTTTGCTCTTCAGGTGGATTCTACCATTCCAAGATAATCTCTGAAAAGCGAATAGTTCATTTTGTGCCCTTCTTGCCCCTGTGTCGGCGCCATGTGGAACACTGTGCCCGGCGGGAGCTGTGCCAACGTGGTGAGTGCCAGCGTAGAGACGTGGCATTGGCAGTAGGGGGTGCCATGACCTACGTGCCACAGGATGGACAACACTTCTCAAGTACAGGGTGCAAACTAGTGCCGGCTAAAGTCAATCTTTTCCTCTGAGGACAATATCCGCGGACACGTGGACATCAGACCACCGAGAACATTAATTCAGTCCTCAGGAGTAGCAGACAGGGTTCTGTGGGGAACTGGTGAGTTGTGGGGTGGCCTGAAATCCAAAGCTTTGAACGCTGCCTTTTTGAAACACTCAGTTTACAGTTGGGATCAAAGTATCTTCATGTAGATACTTGTAAATGCCTCGCTGGCGAGGACTGATTCTAAAAAGCTGGCAGGATTCAAAAGCTGCTGCAAGTGCCAAATCACTGTTCTAGCTCTGAGCACATGGACCGTTTCTGCTGTTGATCTTTTCAGTGGGCAGATGCTCAGAGCTGCAATCAGCTGACTTGGCAGAGTTTTAAATCAAAAGGGAACAGCTTTTGCTGGCTGCAGCAGTATTTGCTGACTGAGTACAATTGAGCTGGTTTTAAAAATCAGGAATTTTCAAGGTTTTATTAATTTATTTTCCCAAAAAGGCCTATGGAGAAGTAAGTACTGTATACGTTTTTGCCAATAGGTGACACTGTTGTAACATTTGGTCTCCCAAGCCATCTCTCATTCTTAATTTGATACCATTATAAATAGTGGTGGAATGTAACTGTTATATGTAAATTTTTTAGCAGTTAATTTCAAGCAACTTGTGAACCAATAGTCATTAAATGAGTGTGAGTTGCACAGTGCACATCAATTTAAAATGTATTTCAAGGGTGGACATATTGACATAATGACATACTGCATGAAGTATGGATGATGAAGCTGTGGGTTATAAATAGGAGTATATGCAAACATCTGAAAAAGAGCAGAAGCAGCTTTCAAGGTTCAATCTCAAGGTTTCAATTCAGCTGAATTTAATGCTGAAATGTCTGGAAAAATCAGCTAGAACAGGCCATGTTCTTTTAGTATTAATTTAAATTCCTTTGAAATGACTTTTTTTTTCAGGTTTATCAGTGTTTGTTTACATTACAGTGTTTGTAGCCATCAGTTTATTCATGCCCAGTGCCAAACATTCAGTTGACACTCTTTGCCTTGTGGGGGAATAAGTATGATGTAAATATAAAAGTAATGTGCTTTTATTAATACACGTCCAGTGCCAATTTGCACCATATTTGTTTCATTTTGTAATTATGTAATTATGCAAAAAATGTATTTATAATCATACGACCAAGAAAGGGAGCAAAAGTATTCAGACACTAGACTGAAGTAAAAGAAAAGATGAGTTCTAAATGAGTAGTGCTGAATATTGTACCAGATATTATAAAAGACGTTACCATAGGTTGAAAAGATTTTACCCAGCAATAGCAATAATGGTGAAGAAACATCTTAAAAGTATCAACTGCGCTGCAATCATCTTCATTTCTGTACCGCATGAAAAATATCTTATTAATGCAAGCATTTAGAACAAATCAGGCCTTTTGGGGAGAAATCCCTGCTGGTAAAGCAAAACAGAACCAGGACTTTTTCAGCAGTATTTCATGAGTGACCCCAAAACACCATGCTCTCTGTGAAGTACAGGGGTCGGAGCATCTTGAGAGAGGGCTGCATCAGTGGAAACATGAATTAATGGATGGGACATCTTTCGAAACTGCAATTGTATTTGCAACAAAGAACTTTGCTGATTTGTTGTGTCTGAATACTTTTTTCCCCCATGAAAATTGTTCCTATGTGTCCAAAAGTCCTCAGACGCCTCCTAAATAGTGAAATGACTACTTCCGTCTCTATAGCAAGGCCTTCTCAGTAGAATGGGATGCTCTGGAACAGCTGCACATGAGCCTGAGGACACCATGTTGACTGCCCAGCATCGACTGGTGGGGTACAAAGCCCCCCAGCATTGGGGGATCAGTGAAACTTCCTCTGGAGTGATGAGAGTACGAAACTAATCGTCCCAACATCACTTGTGGCTGACTGTCAAAAAATCCTCATTCAGTTTCAGTTTTCAGTGTTGGATGGACTTCTGGACAAAGTTTTTGACAGGTGCAAACCATGAAGATGAAAAATAAATACTGGACATTACTGTGCCTGAAATAAATTAAACTAAAAACCTAGTTTGTTTTTCTCTGTGCAGATTGTGTTTTGCTTATCCTTCACATTTCTTCTGTTTATTACCCTTTTGCGCTTCACTGATGTAAACTCTGTCTGCCATGAGTAGAAACATGAAGGAGAGAATGTGGGCGCAAAGACTTGGATTTGATCTGCAGACATTCAGTATGTATCAGACCGATCCTAGATCAGCATTTTCCCTCTTGAGGTGCCTGATATGGCCAAAATATAACATCAGGATACTTTTCGACAATATACTATGTGCATCATTACATTTTTTGGATGTGTGATATACAGTGCCTGTATTTTTTTATTTTATTTTATAAATATTTTTATTTTAAATGTTTTTATTTTTCATTTTGTACACTGCACTGCACTACATTCAATTAAACTGGCTCATTTAGGCTCTCAGTTTACTGAAACATTGTTGGTTCTCTACAATACAGTAAACCCCCACTTTAATGCAGATCAGCAGTCGCAGTTTCAGTCCATTGCGGATTTTTTCTGAGAACTCAATTAACCCAATTAACTTTTGGAGAACCCCCCCACTAACTTGGAACCTGCAGATATCCTCTGCATCTTTTTGCTTTAGTGACGTCCAGGCCTCGTCCACCATGCCCCCTCGTCCTTGCCCTGGGTTGCTAAGCAATGTACCCAAACATAAACAACCCACTAATAATTTTTTAACATAAATATTACATTTTCATATAAAAAATAACTAAATATTTTGGTACTGTCCAGAGAACACAAAGAAAGCATGTCTTGGGATGCTGAAATACCACTGTACTCTGAGGCAGGAGGTTTGAAAGTAGCCAATCCGATAACGCTATTTATTTCTCCTTGCAGCTGATTGGCTGCTGCTCTTTGACGCAGCCGCAGTCCAGAATTTCTCCCGTGGAGCGTCTCGAGCGTTCTCGTGTTTTTCGTTTTGTTCTTCTTAAAACCCTGTATTTTTATTATTGTAAATTAAATTCATTTATTACTGTAGTTACCTGCTTATACCAAAGAAAACTCCCGTGCATGAATTACACTACAGTCTATACAGGGGCAACATCGGTATTTTACATTCTAGCACTGCGGGAGTTCAGTGTAAACTGTACAGTAAAAATAGGCATTTTAGGCATTTTTTTTACCACATCACAACATCACGGTTTTTCACTAGACGCGGGTGCTCTTGGAACGTACAGTTTACTGTACTGATAGTATCCGCAGTGTGCTCAGAAAAGTGTGTGATTTATAACAACACTAAATCCCAAAACTCTTCAGGATAAGTGATACTTGTGGAATGGTTTGCTTTGTTAAACCATGGTCAGACACAGAGACTCTTGTTATAGATCTCCTCAATTGTGCTATGCGAATATGGGGCAAGCTTTCATCTCTTTCTGATGGAAGATCTCTGTTAGATCCCCCCCCCCCATCCTCCTCCTGCCACAGGAAATTAGCTGTTTCACAACAGGAAATGAAGAGGTGTCAGATGGTGTGTGTGCGTGGCAGTGTTCTTAGGAGAGGGAGATTCATCCTCAGAGAAGCTGACTTAAAGCTTTTAATGGAAGGACTTAAACAAAGGTTTTCAGCGGAGGATAAAGGTCTTACAAGTTAGCTTTTCTCTCTGTTACACCTGCGTACAAAGCCCTGACATAATACCCACTTTGACGACTTCATCAGTCCCCATCTTTATGTGCAGGGAGGAAGACCAGGGAGAGGAGCGTCTCGGGCTGAATGGCCTTTCACCTCGGTGTAGCGTTTAAGGAAGGATTTTCCAATGTTACAATGCTCTTACAAAAAGCTGGCCAATATAATACCGGCGTGACCCCCCTCTCCCTTTTCTCCACTCTCGGTTTGACCCCCGTGCCCTGGTTCACACGCTCTCCAGGATGGCTGTCCTTGCCTGGCCTCTGGCCCTTCCATTGGACACCTCTCCCCTTCCATTCCAAATCAGGTTTAAAAAGGCACCTCGCCGCCTCCCCCCGGCAACAATGGCCCACGGCTCCCCCTCAACATCTGTGAGCTCCCCTCTGTCTCCTCATTTTCTCCCTAACCACTCCATTATTGGCTCCCTTTCACTTGTAAATGCGGCTGGTCACAGCGCTGATGGGGCTTTCATGTGCGTGGCCTGGGTCAGGGGAGAGCCAGCGGCCGGCTGAGGGGCGGGATAGGGGCTAGAGGAGGCCATGTGTGGGCCAGGGATGAGGGACAATCGCCACAAAGAGGGGAAATCCTTTTGGGGTGCAGTCATTCGGGACGGTTGGCAAAGCCAACTTTTGCTTCCCTCTGGTCAAAGCTCTGCTAAAAGTACAAAAGTGGGTTGAAATGATGGCCCAACTATTGATTTCACCCCATCTATGAATCAGTATGTTCTGTGTGTGTGTGGGGGGGGTGGTTTAGTTAAGAAACTCTAGTCAGAATTACAACTTAGAGGAAGTTTGCACAGTCTGGCATTCCTGAACTTCATTTTGAGCTCTTTTACAAAGATCAATATTCATTTTGTCTCTCACAAAGTGTTTCCAATGTATCAATCTCTTTCGCCATCACTGGGGGAGTGCTTGCCGTTTCATCTCCATTCTCACCATAACAATGGGTGGTCTCTGTGGCAGTGGAGTCTCCAGGACAACAGGTGAACAAAGGGCGAAGGGAGGAGGGAATGCTGGGAGAGGGCTGCGAGGGGGCAGCCGAGATGCCCTTGGCCTCTATGTGGTCAGTAGGGGACGTGGGCCTCTCAAGGACATGGGAGAAAACGGGACACTCTTGCCATAACCTAAAATGATTGATAAGCCTCCAACCCTGGGAGAATCCCCAAACTCTTAAAAAAAGGAGAAGAAACTCTTTTGACGTTGTCACATTTCTCTCTGCGGATGATATATTGCCTCATTTGCTCTCACGAGAAGTAGCCCCAACGATAAGAGCTTATTCCACTTGCACAGCAGTATGGCAGCTTCTCATTTCAGCCCACTGGCTCTTTCTCCACAGAACAAGGTCATAAAACCTTTCAAAGCAGTGCAGCAGGGCTGAGGAACAGCCTCTGGAGAACTCCCTTTCAGTTCACATTAGTGTCTTTAGATCATTGCTTTGATCATACATTTAAAAGTTAAAATGCACAGACCGGCAGCATTTTGCAAAAGAGACAAAAATGCCAAATGAAAAAATTGAACTGAAATCCAAACCAGTTTTCAATGCCCTGAACGTTTCTGAATTTATTCACTCTTGTGAAATTATTTGCTGGAGGGCTAATAAGAAGTAGCTACAATTGCCAAGATAGTTTTGGTACCACAAACAACACCGCTGTGTGTGTCTGTATCAGCAGTAATGGCTGTTTTATGGCAGTCTGGCTGTTTTAGAGATAAACTACATGTAAATTAACTCTGTTTGAATATTTCCATAACATTTGTTTTATGGAACAAATCTGAAGCAGGTGTAATGTAGTGCAAGTAAAAAAAACTTGCCTGTATAGCTTTTAATAAAAAAGATAACACTAAAACTCCATGCTCAAAATGAGATTTAGCTTCACCTTTTAAAATGTTCGTTTAGATCTAAGTGAAATTGTCGCCATTTTTACTGATGGACCTCAAAATCGTTTGCTTTTTGTTTACAGTGGCTGCTTGTGTTTACTTTGGCATGGTGGTGATTTCCTGCTACACACACACACACACACACACACACACCTGCATCTTTAGTATTACTATATTGTGAAGACATTCCCTTG
>JBBPCX010000040.1:8775722-8790710 GCA_037974365.1 Hydrocynus forskahlii | reverse complement strand
TATATATATACACATGGGTCCATATTTATATTTTTGTACTATTTGTATTGTATATTGTACTTTTTATACTGTACTGTTGTATAGGTAAATTTCCCATAAGGTTTATCTTATCTTATCTTTTATCTAATCTTATCTTGTTTACCGACCCACGACAGAGCAGGACGCTCTGCTCGCCCTGCTGGTTATTTATTTTAGTTGTAGGTGGTGGAGTGTTTTGGGTCAACAACGGGCAAAAATCAATGCTGTCACCCAGACTGGCGCTTGATATGGTGAGTTTGTGTCAGTTCCCTCTTGACCAGGAGGCAGCACTGACTCTGCCTTCGCTCGGGGCTACAGATTTACAGTAACAGTCGCTGACAGACAGGTGTCCCTCTAGTCACAGATTTCTGTTCAGCTGTGTGGAAGAATACTTCAACGTTAAGGCTCAAGCAGAACATTTTTTTTATATTCAATAATATTTAAACAACACATGAGTCCTTTCATTTCTGACGAAATTTGTTCTTAATTTCTCATCTCCAAGTCTGGCTTGAAGGACTGGACTGAAATCACCTCATTGCATTTAGCACTAACAGAGAGTTATGTGAAAAAAACCGTATAACGGTGAAGAATGTCTGAAGTAGTCTTATTCAGTCTGTCTGAGATATGAGACTTGTTTTCTGTTGTATTCCTCTGTCCTTCGTAAAGCTAGTAATGATACATAAATACAGACCTTCTCAACACGACATCCGTGAATATCCCCATCAGTGCTCCATATCGCAGTGTGGTATCATACAACTGCACACATCTGCACTTTATACCATACAGTTTTTACTGTTTATTTTTTATGTCTTTCATATTTATATTTTTATATTTCTCTTTTCCATTTCCATGTAAACTACAGACCGAAAGTAAAAATAAGGATTAAAAAAATGAACAATACACCGTTTTTTCAACATTTTATTACAAGAAAACATGAGAAATACTTAAATGTAACAGACTGGTTTTCAATATTTTATCTTCTGTAGTAACGCATTATTTTGCCACAAAGGGTTCTCTTGGTTTTGAAGAACAGATGTCAGTCTGTCTTTAATACATTCACATTCACTTTGTGTCAGATCATGAAAAAAGACAAGTATCACTTTTCAACAACACACAATTCCTCAACAGAATAACGATCCCAAGCATTCTGAAAAATTGTGCTAAAATTCTATCCAGTTCAAAGCAAAGTAAAAGGTTTGAATAATTATATCTTGGCCTCTCCAGTCTCCAGGTCTTTCTTCCATTGAGCTGCTTGGGATGAGCTGGACTGACAAGTTCAAAATGAAAGTCCAACAAATGAGACGGAACTATTTGCCTGCTTGAAAGGGTACTGGGAGGGTTTGGACACAAGATATGTCCAGATATTGCTGAAAAGGACACTACATTTCTGTGCTGCTGTGATAAAGGCAGGGGTGGTTATTTTGATTGCTTGTTCATAAGCTTTCACATCTGTTAAACTGCGCTTACAGTCTATACTGTTACATTACACTTCAGAGCCACTCAGTTACATTTGTTCTAATAGTTTCTAATGTTTTTTTTTTTATAATAAGACTTTGAAAGAGCAGTGTATAGTTTTTTTAATCCAAGGGTGGGCCCAAACCCCTGGCCTGTAGTGTATGTAAATTCTGTTTGTATTGCAGTTTCGGTCTATGTCACTGGACAGTCGTAAAAGACATTACCCTGCCCATTGTACTGTGTATGATTGTGTATGTAACCAATACTAATTTGATTTTCCGCTGATATTCAATTGTGAATACAGCACAGCACAGCACACAGTGTGAACAGTGTGAAATCCTTTCTCTGCATTTAACCCACTGACCAAGTGAAGCAGTTGGCACAGGCATTACACCCGGGTAGCAGTGTGTGGGGACAGTACCTTACTCAATGGTTCCTCAGTGGTGCCACTGGCAGTTCTGGGACGTGAACCCCCGACCTTCAGATCACAGGAGCAACTTCTTAAACACCAGACCACTCAATGGTTCCTCAGTGGTGCCACTGGCAGTTCTGGGACGTGAACCCCCGACCTTCAGATCACAGGAGCAACTTCTTAAACACCAGACCACCAGCTGCCCAAAAGTGCACATCATGTAACGCCCAACGGGGTCTCAAACCCACAATCATGAGATTATGAGTCTCGTGCGCTACATAAATATGAATAATGAACAAATTCCTAAAAAATTAGTAAAACATAGCCAGTTTTAATTTACGGCATTTAGCAGGCGCTTTTATCCAAAGCGACTTCCGTTCCCAAACTACAGGGGACAGTCTCACTGGAGCAACTTGGGGTTAAGGGTCTTGCTCAGGAACCCAGTGGTGGTATGCTGAAAGTAGGATTCGAACCCATGACCTCTTGATCTATAGGAAAGTATCCTACCCATTAGTTTTAAACTGACAGGTTACAGTGTGTATCCTAATTGGGATATTCATGGTCACTAACAGGGTCACCAGAGTGCCCTAGAGACTAGAGTTTCCTCTTTACTGCTGATCTGGCACTTTAGTTTTATATCAGGTAAATTTCAACATATCTTGTCACGTCAAGCCGTGAAGATGAGTATAGGAGTGTGAGATCAGTAGAGTAAGACTTCACACACTCTCCCCATTCATAGACATTTAGGAAAATAGGAAAATATTTTTCCTTGCCCTCTCTTTCTCTCACACGCGCAGTCACAGCCAGAATACGCGACAGACTGAATGGCAGCTCATTCAGAGTTATTTCTGTACTTAAACAGTGGGTTTTACAATATACCCTCCTACACTATATGGACAAAAGTATTCGGCCGCCTGACCATTACACCAAACGGGACTTTTATTGGCATCGCTTTCAAATACAAAGACTTTACTATGAAGTTTAATATGAAGGTTATAGCTGCAAAGGTGGGTGTCCCTATATTTTTGTTCATATAGTGTAAACTCGTATAGTCAGAATGAGAAGGTCATTTGAGGTATCGCCCGTCCAGCACGCGGTGCTATTTCAGCTCAGAGTGCAGCCAGAGCTGCGCAGGCGCAGTAGAGGCATTTCTCCGTCGTGGAGCAGTGCGTGCTGTCATGACGGCTCGGAGTATTTTGCAGACGCGGCGCCTGCTGCCTTTTGCACTGAATTTACATCGTCATGCAGTTCCTCTCCAGGTGTTTATGTTTTTCAGGTTTTGTGAGGGCGTTATGATTGCTCAGGTTAGCAGTTTAGCAAGCTAATTCTGCTTTTAGCCTGAATCTACTAGTCATGCGAACAGCGTAACATCAAAGTCTCTGACTTATGGACAAAAGTATTAGGACACGCCTGTTTTGCCGGGTTTGGGAAAGGAAATGGGCACTAAGTTCCCCCACAGAAACATTCCAAATTATGGAAGCTGTTATAACTGCAAAGAGGGATTAACTCCGCATTAAAGTCTATGTATTTGAATGCAATGTCATTAAAGTCCCCGTTGGTTTTACGGTCAGGCGTCCCAATACTTTTGTCCATATAGTGTATGTGATGCACAAAGCGTGAGTTTGTCAGTCTGTCTGACTGTCTTTCCCTTTTAGAGTCAGTGCATGTCCACACACAGTGATGAAGTACGCCTGGCAGAAGAAGCCAGCAAAAAATATGGCAATCCTGAGCCAACTATATTCTCCAAAATAATTGATAAAAGTATCCCTGCAGATGTCATTTTTGAAGATGATAAGGTAATTCATTTTGTTTGCTCTGGTAAACGTATATTACATTGTATATACAAGTTAATAATGCATGGGCCCTCAATAAACATGCATTTTTATTAGAGTATTATTCAGGTTTAAACTGATAGGCTGTGTAAATAAGCTACACTAAATGGACAGAAGTATTTGGACACCAGGGACTTCAGCGACATTGCATTCAAATACACAGACTTTAATATAGAGCTAGTCATCGTTAATGTTGGACGAGAAGGTCTGGCTCACAATCTCCATTCCAGTTCATCCCAAAGGTGTTGGATGGGGTTGAGGTCATGGCTCTGTGTGGGCCAGTCAAGTTCTTCCACACCAAACTCATCCAACCATGTCTTTATGGACCTTGCCTTGTGCACTGGTGTACAGTCATGCTGGAATAGAAAAAGTTCTTCCCCAAATTGTGTCCAAAAAGTTGGAAGCATGGCGGTGTTCAAAATGTCTTGGTATGCTGAAGCATTAAGATTGCCCTTCACTGGAAGTAAGGGGCCTAGCCCAAACCCTGAAAAATAGATGTGTCCCAATACTTTTGTCCATATAATGTATATGTAATAGGTCAATGGCTATAAAAAAATAGGTGTGTCCCAATACCTTTGTCCATATAGTGTATATGTAATGAGTCAATGGCTATAAAGCCTAAGGTACACTTGAAGTACTTGTGTTGAACTTCATCCCCCAGTGATGCAAGCTGCAATGAAGTGCATTCCACTGATACTGATTGCTGTAACCTTTCTTTCAGTGTCTAGCATTCAGGGACATCAGTCCCCAGGCCCCTGTGCATTTTCTAGTTATTCCAAGGACTCCCATCCCGAGAATCAGTGAAGCACATGATGACGATGCACTGGTTCGTCTTTCTGTTTTCTCTTCACTCATTTTGCTGTGTTGTCACTCATAGGACAGTCCAGATACCCTGATATTTTTTTTCTCTTCAGCTCCTTGGCCACCTCTTAGTGGTTGCTAAGAACTTGGCAAAGAAAGAGGGATTGGGTGAAGGATACAGAATAGGTATGTTTAAAGAGCAGAGCTAGTTATTCATTTGCTTATTTAATATTTTAACATTCTGGCCTATGTTTATATTCATGATAGATGTGGTAAGCTAACAAACTGCATGTATTCATTTCAGTGATCAATGACGGAAAAAATGGGGCTCAGTCTGTATACCATCTACACATCCATGTCCTCGGAGGGCGACAGATGAGATGGCCTCCTGGATAGATGGGGCCAGCGTAAAACAAATGCTCTTCATCATTTAGCCGCGTTAGTTATCAATAAAGAGAATACAATCAGTTTAATCAAACAGTTTCATGGGTAAATGAATCAGGAATAATAAAATATGGATGAGAATATAAGGGGCAACGACAGTTTAGCTGAAAAAGGTCTTAACTTGGTGTTATTTAAGAATTGAACTTTGAAGTATAAACAATAGACACATCATATGGACACTATACATGTCTGGGTAGATCTGGGGTAAGTGGAAAATTGTGTAAATTAAATCCAAACTATTTCTTCTTAGCTAAGCATTATTTCCACAGTTGATTCACTGCTGACAAGGCCTTTTCCATAATCAGGGCACTTAATGATTACAAAATCATGACAGGATAAATGAAAGAATTTGAACTTTATTCTTGTATTAAGTTTGTCACTGTCCCTTAGTTCACTTAACTCTGGTCTTCATTCTGTAACAACAGCACAGTTCCTGAACTACTGCTGAAGCCAGAAAAGTAAGATACAGCTTTGGACAAAGGTTCTTAGAAAAACCTTTCATTGGTATAGAGCAGTGTTTTCCGATCCTGGTTTGGAGGCCCCCATGCTCCCAACACACTTGATCCGACCAGTTAACAAGATTATGAGTGTAGTGTCTGTGTAAGAGCCAGACAAACACTATATGTGCATGGCAGGGCGGTCCGGGACTGAGACAGGGAAGTAGTGGTGTAGACCCTTAACATGATGGGAAGGTTGTTTAAACTTTAGAAAGGTTCCTCACTCTAAAATGTAATTTACAGGTGGAGCTACAAGTGGTTCTTCTATTACAAATGTATAATCCTGGGAAGAATTTTGCTTTTCTCCAGATTTTGCTGGATGAGTTGTAGACTTTTGCTTTACTGTTTCATGTATATACTATTTTGCCTAATTTTTTATGTAACAAATGAACAATGTCAGCTGCCCTTATCATTGTGTGAACACTTTATTATGAAATTCTCAGATGATCTGTGTAAAATGTTGGTACACTGGCATATAATACTATGAATTTTCTTTCTATGAATATGCTGTTTTGTAATGACAGTTAACTTACCTTTGCAAATTGTATGAGCTCTAGGTGTAAGTCATAAAAGCTGGTTAATTTGGTAAAGTAGAATCTGTTCTAAGATGACCCTTTATTAGTCCCACAGGTGGGATATTTGCATTGTTAAAGCAGCAAAGTGGACAGAGCAAAAGAAGAAAGAAGCAGCATAAACAACAGAATAAAAGCTATATACAATACATATATTACCCGTGCTTACAGTGGTTATGGTAGAAATATGGCTGTATAACATTGCTTTGAATAAACATTTTTCACATGATTTTGTAAATGCCCTGAAATAATGGGTGGTAACCTTTACTACCATCTGTTATGGCTTTTTAGGGGTGTGGCGCAGGCATTACCAATCAGATGTGCTCCCATGTATAAAGAAACTATGGTGCATCCAGTAATCGCTGCGGAAAACAAATGTGCTGGGTTAAAAGTCAGGCAGTGCATTATTTGGCATTCTGTACCTGACCTGCTGCAACAGATTCTAAATTAAACTGGTGGTGTGATCTGGGTGACCTTGATAACAAGGATCTAGACTACTCTGCCATGTCATTTATAGTAACTGGACTTTATTCATTGATTGCTAAAGCCTCAGGTTGACATTTGTAGCACAGGGTGTCAGTGACAGTCATGCTGACCATGATTATAGAAAACTAGAAAAACTGACTAAGTAGTCATGCTTAATACTTCCATATTTTCAGAACAGTAATATTGGAGTCTATTGTGACTGGAAAAAATCAGTTTACAATGTACACAAAATATGTATTGTTGCTATACACATTAATAAGTAACTGTCTTCAGATTGATAGAATTACTTCTAAATTACACAGTTTTTATTTCAAGTAATTTTGGAGTACTTATATTTGTTCATTATGAAAATTTTACAGAATATAAAGGGAGCCTGCTCTGTTAATTTTTGATAAAACAGACATTTGGTTTTCTTTGGTAAGTATACTGTTCATAATTTTATTCTTATTCTCCAAAAGGAAAACACTGTCTACAATCGTTTGGTCCTGAGACTGCTCTCCTGGGCACAAGTTTGATTGTGGACATGCAATTTCCCATCTTCACCGTTCTCTTTCACTGTTTCTTCTTTCATTTACACCTGTGCTGACATAGGGAAAACATTTATTGGCAGTATTTATTGACTGTATTAGATGCCTCGATGTCACATATAATAACTGTTACATACACTATATGGACAAATGTACTGGGATGCCTGACCATTACACCAATAAGGACTTTAATGACTCGGGAGTGTTTCTGTGGAAATTTGTGCCATTCTGTAGGGTATTAATGAGGTGCACTGGGTCACGGTCATGCTGGAATAGAAAAGGTCCTTCTTCCAAAACTGCGGCCAAAATGTCTTGGTTGTCCTTTACTGGGAGTAAGGGGCCAACTAAATTCAATAATTAATAGGCGTCCCAATACCTTTGTCCATTTAGGGGAAATAAAGCCAGCCAGTGGGGCCTTAAGCAAATAGGACGAATAAATTCAAATAACATGTAAATTAGATCAGCCTGGATTCAGGAAGTTGGGGACAGGCTTGTAAAAGAGTCTTGAAAGATGATCTGATACTGTTGTTTGGAAGTCTGATAAACAGCTTTACCCAAACAGTCCGGAAAGATGTTGGCTGAGTATTCGGGCTTCTGCATGAGAGAAGGGAAAACTAACCAATCGCAGCACAGCAGGTGAGACCGGTAGGAATATAGGTGGGAAAAACAAACTCCACTGGTTTCACGCGTGTTTCACTAGATCGTTGCTATGTGACGAGGGCTTGTACTGAGTGAGGTTTGAAATGAACTCTGATCTTTCTTTTACAATCTAGCTCCTCTCTTTTCAAGGCTGCGCTTATATGAAGAGCCCCTTTTATCTTTTCATGCAGCCCAGGTAGAGCATTTGGAAACAGGAGCCTCCCGCAGTTCAAGCAACAGCTAAACGCCCTCGCTGTAAGTAGAGTCTCTTTACTGAGATTGAAATGACTTTTTAAGGATTTAAAAAGTAATTTAAGGATTTAAGTCACCTGCATAAAGTTTGAATGCTGTTGTTATTGCTGTCAGTCTAGACCACAATTTGGTACCAGGACAAAAGTCTGTGTCCACCTGTGATGCAACGATCACAATTATGTTTTGTATGATTGGAGCCTAAACTGTATTGTCTCAGTATGTTGTTATATTCAGGAAAACATGCTTTAAAAACTTTAAAACCTACCTGACCTGGCTGCTACTTATGTTGGCACTGATAGCTGTTTTTTTTTTCTGATTCTGATAAGGGAGGGCATGATGTCCTTTCAGTGATCCAGACCACACCAAGTCATAGAAATGATCAAAGCTGGCTATTTTGACTATTTTGCCTTCAATTTTGTCCTGGTTCTGGATTCCAAATGCAGACACTGGCTTCAGTGATGAAATGACACTGCATCCATGTCTTATAACACATTTCACCTTTTGCTTGCACCATAGAAAGTCAGATGATGGGGCAGCCAAGAAATCTAAGAGCACTGATTGGTAGAGCAGATTGAATTTCTGAAATTATAACGTACACTGCCCACGTGTGACGTGGTCCGAGCCACTGACCACTTTACCTCTTTTTTGCATAATTTGTGCAAAAGTTCATTTGAGGGCAGACATACTTGTTGCTACACCAAGTGTGAACCTTGTCCCTTGGCCCTCTTCACGTTGGTGATGCTGACGTGGGTTCTAGACTCACTTCCCTTGGGAATTGGTGACTAAGCTGCTGGTGTAAGAAAAAAAACTGTACAGTATATAAAGCTAAGTCAGGCGGCGAAGTCCATGCTTTTCCCTGACCTTGCCGAAGTGCATTAGTTTTTGGTTACTCTAGATGGCACCAGTGTTTAGGGACTGTGTCATTGATCTAAAAGCACATGAAAATGAACAACTTTTAAACAGCCAGTCTCATAATTTTAGTCCTCTGCCCTTTGAGATGAAAGGTAACACAATGAGAGGATATGGGTTAAAGGTGGACTGTTGACACTGAAACTGAATATCATGCCAGCTCACAGCTGCTTTCATCACTCTTCTGGTCCTGAACTGTCATTGGCACACTCAACACAGACTTTCAGTGTGTTGCAAGAATATGGTCTCATATAAAAGCTACCAGTGGAGTTGAGAACTAGTTCTCAGGACATTCTAGGGATGTAAGGAAGCATTACGGGGAGCCACCATATAATTGAATAAGGTTCATCACTGATGGTAAAAATCTATGACCAGTTTATACTAATTGTGCTTTTTAATTTTATTATCACCAAATCGCATTCTTCTGATCTGTTTTTAAGAGTGTTTACTTCACTTCTTGAGAGCCCCCTGCAAGATCTACCGGCGATTGTAAGCAACCCAACAATTCCAGGGGAATTCACACCATGGAAAATAATCTAGAGCGGTACGTAGACCTGCATGTAATCATGTGTTGCTTTGGTCTCGTTCCTGCATGACAACAACTTAAGAAATAACATGGATTAGATGTCACGTGTCTGCCTCCAAGTGGGCATTGGCATTTATGTTCTATTGTTGCTCTCCTATGGCCTCTAGGACTATAAAAGAGACCCAGGCGCTCCAGGGTTCCAAGGCACAGCTTAACGGCAGCTGTCCAACTTCTTTCATCGGCGACGATAACATGAACCTCACGGGCGGCAAGATACGACAGGCCTCGTCAGCGGACGATTCTGGGATTGACAGTCCAACTCTAGATCCAGATGCAGAGCTTTCAGAAGAGTTGTCGGGAACAATCACCAAGTGTCGGGAGACATCTGCTGGGAGTTCGGAGGAGGTTGCGACCACTGTTCAAGGAGCTAGCAAGGTCTCAGGTAAGGTTAAATAACTTATATTGAGAGAAAGGATTTAAATCTGCTCGTTGGTTGAAAACGAGTACTTTTTTTTTTAGAACAAGGTCTAGGTCAAGTGTTTGTTGTATTTGAATGGACAGTGATCTGAATGTATTGTTGTTTGTACAGTTCTAGAATTAGAAACTGTAGACCCATCAGTATGTAAAAGGCTCACTAAACCATCTGTTTCTTTTCATTTCAACTGGACATTACCTGGTAACCACAAGGGGAGTGTCTTTTCCCTGTCTTAGCTTCCAGACCGCCATCACCATAACATTTTTTTTTTTTTTTTTTGCAAACAGAAACCTGATTGGTGACATTTGACATTCCATAGCCTGCCAGTAACTTGAGCTGCCTCTACACCCTAGTTAAGCGCCTGGCTCTTGTAAATTGCGTGACTGCATGAAATTGTGCAGTAGGTGGATGGAAGGTTCTTCTGTGCTTCTGAAGTACGAGCTGACAGTTTAAGAAAATCTCACTAATTATGCTGAATGTTTGCCCTCGATGTTGTCATGATCCAACAGATGAGGCGGCGATCCCGGTTACAGGTGATGTGCGCCTGGCTCCAGCAGAGTGCTACTGGAGCACCGCGAGGGAGAAGGCAGTGAAGCTGAGACTGGCCGAGTCAGGCCCAGGCTCGGAGCCTCCGCTCACCGTCTATCAGATGTTTCAGGCCACCGTGGATAAGTATGGAGATCACGCAGCCCTGTGCTGGAAGAAAGATGGAGCTTGGGAAACGCTGACCTACAGTGGATATCAGCAGCACTGTCGGACTGCAGCCAAGGGCTTTCTGAAGGTACTTGGATTGATGTATGTGGAATTGGGAGCGTGATTGTTTTGCTTAACTATAGACACAGTACCTTTACACTGTGTGAATGCTTTTCACATTTTCACAAGCTTTTTTTTTTTAACATTCATACAAATCATTTACAAAAGCGATTCTTTAAAGAACCACCCACTTTAAAAACTGGTTCTCACATCAGTCTAAAGGGTCTGTAGAAGGTCTACATTTCTTTTCCATCCTTACACGTCGAAAGTTGAGTTTGTGGACCATCTAGGGGCCTCAAGGACGGATAATTAGAAAATGATCAGCATCACTCCAAAAAAAAACCCCTGTATTTTAAAGAGCCCTACATATTCTTGTGTTTAATGTTTCTCTGAGACCCACTTTTCATATGAAGGATTTTGTATGAAAAAGTTTTTTACAAACTGTTGAATACTGAATACATTTAAAAGTCTAGTAACTGAACAATAAATATGCAGTTAAAAGATTTACATCTCCCTGAGAAAGACATCATGTCATTGATTGTGTGTTATTTATCAAATGCATACCTTGGATAATGCTCTTCTGCTAAAAGTCCTTTTTAGTCCTTAATGTTCTTAGTGTATGTATGGAAAGCCAGGTACTTAGTCTTTTAAAGCTCAGTTGCTGTCTCTGATTTTGTTTTATGATGTCAGGTATGATTACCAATGAAACTGGTAACAATTGCAGCATATACGCGACTCACAAGCAATAATTTTTTACATGTTTCTTAGAAATGAAATTTCTAAGATATTACAGATATTACAGTTATCATACACAGAGGTCATTCAATATGCTTTACAGAAATGGAAAATAAATAACAATGAATAAAAATAAAATAGAATAAAACAAGATAATAAAACAAATAAAGTAATACATAAAAGGAAAGAAACACTACTTTAGCCTGTAGTATATACTTTTGCCTGCAACTATGTGGGGTGTTCATATCTTCCTCTCCGGTTTGTCAGTTCCTTTAACATGGAACAGTCTGACCTGACCGTAGTCTCATCTGTAAATGTCTGATGCGTGATTTGTATGTAACGGCGTGTCCGTGCTCTCACTATGTGTTTGTTCTCTGTAGTTGGGCTTGGAACGTTTCCATGGCGTCGGTATTTTGGGCTTCAATTCTCCCGAGTGGTTCATCGCGAACGTTGCCTGCATCCTGGCTGGGTACTACTCCTTAAATTCTGTTTGCATACTTACGCACTGTTCTATATTCGCTCCATTACATATTCAGCCACTCTTATCTGTACTGATTTATAGGTGGTTTTTTTTTGTTGTTGTTTTTTTTTTTAAATGATGCCGATGCATGGTAACAGAATGCAAGACCTGACCTCTATTTGTTCTTCAGAGGACTTGCTACGGGAATCTACACCACCAATTCTCCAGAAGCCTGCCAGTATGTAGCACATAACAGCAAAGCCAACATTGTGGTAGTTGAAAACAACAAACAGCTTACGAAAATCCTCCAGGTAAATGATGCTCAAATTTTAAAAAAGGATTACCACCCTTGACTTGATTTTCTTATGTAATTGTTTTTTTTTTACTAATTTAGGTCAGAGACCAGCTACCACATCTGAAGGCTATCATTCAATACAAGGGTGAACTGGAGACAAAGTTGGCAAATGTATACACGGTAGGCCCCCACATTTAATAATGGGGCAGTTCCGAAAAAAAACATTTGAATGCATACCAAAAATTTTGGTATTCATTGCGTAAATAAGTGTGTACTTCCTGGTCGTGACCTTTGGCGAGAAGTAAGACGGGTTTAGCGCCAAACATGCATAACATTGCTGGCTCCTCCTGTGCAGAGACTAAATGCATTTTAAATGTCTGTTCTTTCAGTGGACTGAGTTTCTGAAGCTTGCTGAGGGTGAGTCCGATGCCCGGCTGGACGAAGTGATCAACAGCCAAAAGGCTAACGAATGCTGCTCCCTTATCTATACCTCAGGAACCACGGGAAACCCCAAAGGGGTCATGCTCAGTCATGACAATGTGAGTAGTCCTGTACCGCCCAAATAAACAGGCTTTTAAAATAAAATGGTGGTGAAACATTCTTCCGCACACTGAATGGTTCTGACATTAGAACAGGCCAATCTGGCGAGTCGGATTGGCAGTTAGGCTCACAGAAGGTTTTATATTACTGAAACCTGGTTGGATGTATCAAAGCCTTGTTAAAATGGTGCTTAAATCAAATAAAATAAATGTCACCTTTTGAATTTTCCTGCCAGATCACCTGGATCTCGCGGGCAGCGGGGCTCATGGTTGATGTGACGGAGGGGCAGGAGAATTTGGTGAGCTACCTGCCCCTCAGTCATGTGGCAGCCCAGGTCAACGACCTGTGGATCTCTATGAAATTTGCAGGCACCACCTACTTTGCTGAGCCAGATGCTTTGAAGGTTAGCATTTTTTTTTTCACTTATGAAGTAATACAGTGATTCTCTCCCTGACAGCATACATTCTTAAAAATACAGGTCACAAATTAAAAAAGGGAAAAAGGCAGAAATCATTTTGGTTTGCTAAAGAACCTTTAAATAGATGCTTCTTTAAAGAACCATTTTTGTAAAGAAGAAAGCATGAAGCCTTTGAAAGTTTGAAGAACATACATATAAGGTTCTATGCCAGCTAAAGGTTTTTTTCCTGAGATGGTCCCAAATCAAGATCCATGTAGAACCCTAAAATTAATGATTGTAATTCAATGTATTTGGTTTTAGAAGCTTTTGGTTGTAGACATTTGTTAATGGATAGAGCTGATTTCTGTTACAACCCACACATCCCAATATTCATCGTGACAAAGACGCGTGGCGAAGAAGACCACACGAGTCGAAATGAATTTTACCTTACGGTGTTGGTTCTGTGCTGTAATTACTGTAACTTGGCTGGGTGCATTTGTAGGGTTCTTTGGCCAACACCCTGAGAGAAGTGCGGCCTACGACTTTTCTGGGAGTTCCACGCGTGTGGGAGAAAATGCAAGAAGCAATGAAAGCCATCGGGGCAAAATCTTCCAGCATGAAGAAAAGAATTGCTGATTGGGCCAAGGGTATAGGACTTCAGACCAGTTACAACACCATGAATGGGTATGTTTTGGAGTAAATCACTAGTTTTGTGTATTTTCTTCAAATATTTCAATTAGGAGTGGGAATCTCAAAGGACCTCATGATTCAAGTGAATTTCAGTTCAGGGTGCCAAGATGCAAATATAAAGTAATTATTTATTTGTTGCACTGTTGCACGCATTAGGGTTAGGGTTAGGGTCAGGGTCCAGATCCAGTCTGACTTGTTCAGTGCTGCTTCATTGTTTTAATTTTCTCTCCAGCTATGTTGTGATGCAAAACAGAGATGCACACTGATCAGGCACATTAAAACCACAGGTGAATGGAATAAAATTGTCTTGTTACAGCAAGACTAGGGAGTGGGATATATAAGGCAGCAAGTTAAAAGTCAGAAGCAGGAAATAAAGATCTGAGTGACTTTGACGAGGGACAAACTCTGATGTCTGAGTCAGAGGATCTCCAGAGCAGCAGGTCTTTGCGGGGTGGGGTTCCGGTATGCAGTTTTGTTAAATTCCAAAAGTGGTCCAAAGAAGGACAACTGATGAACCAGTGACAGAGTCATGGGTACACAGAGGTCATTATAATGCGCCTAAAAATTCCCCAGATATCAGTCTGATCAAGCATCTGTGCTAGACAAACTATTTCAAAATATGAGAGCTCCACCTCACATTCTACAAGACTTAAAGAATCTGCTACTAGCGTCTTGGTGCCAGAAACCACAGCACACCTTGTGCGAGTCTTGTGGAGTCTGTGCCTCAGTGAGTGAGAGCTGTTTGGAGGCAGATAGAGACCTGCGGGATATTAAATAGGTGGTTTTCATGTTCTGGCTGAAAAGTGTACATTTATGTTTGAACTCTCCAGTGGAATTTGGGTGTTTATTAGTTACGGTGACCTCAACATTCAGGTAGTTACAGAGATAGGCATTCATGATAAGTAGTCAATGTCTTTAAGGCCCTCAGGACCTGAGTGGCCTTTGTAAAATGCAAATGGAGAACTGGTCAAATTAACACTTAGAACGTAGCAACTATTCCCACTTAACAGAATAAGACCAAAGGAAAAAAAAAACTACTTTACGTTCATAATTTTCTGTCTTTACAAGGGAAGTTAACTTAGTTGAAAGGTGGCTAAGCATGGTGCACTTGTAACATTTATGGCCTTACACTGTCATTGTAATTTTACCAAATAATAGGTTTACACTTAAAACTAAATCAAGAAAATCAACTATATTAGAATTTTTGTTCTTTATACATGGTATATAAATACATATATATGTGTGTGTGTGTGTGTATATATGTATGTATGTG